>ML812461.1:140129-154689 GCA_009831015.1 Picea engelmannii
CCACAAAGATATGTATGTCCAACACCTTGTCTAATCCCGGTCTTCCCTGGTAGCACAATCCATAACTAGTAGTGCCACACAAATACCTAAAAATTCTCTTTACTGATGTCCAATGCTACTTCCCTGGTTTTGACATATACCTGCTCAAAACTCCCATTGCATGTGCAATGTCCAGTCTAGTACAAAACATTGCATATATCAAACTGTCAACCACACTAGCATATGGAACACGAGACATGTCCTCTTCCTCTTCTTGTGGTTTTAAACACTGATATGAAAATAAATTTACACCTACAGGAATAGGAACCCTGACCGATTTACATTCTTGAATATTAAACCTATGCAATATTGTCTCAACATGTATCCTCTGATTTAAACAGATTTTCATGTTTGGTCGATCTCTTTTAATATCTATGCCCAAAATGAAATTTGCATCACCAAGATCCTTCATGTCAAATTTCAAGGACAACTAATTTTTCAAATCCTAGATAATCTCTTTATTGTTTCCTATCAACAACATGTCATCCACACACAAGACCAAATAAATGATTAATTTGAAATACAAACAATGATCTGTTTTGTTCCTTGTGAATCCAAGTCCCAACATACAAGTATCAAATTTTTTATACCACATCCTTGGTGATTGCTTTAATCCATACAAGGACTTTTTCAGCTAGTGTAGAAGCTCTTTATTTCCCTTCACAACAAATCCTTATGTTTGCTTCATATAGATTTCTTCTTCGATATCCCCATGTATGAATGTTGTTTTCACATCTATCTGTTCTACTTCAAAATCAAATGCAACAACAACATATAAAATAAATATAATACAAGTTAACTTGGCAACAAAAGAAAAAAATTCACCAAAGTCCATTCCCTCTACCTAGGAATAACCTTTTGCTACTAACCAATATTTGTATTTCTCCATTTTTCCTTCTGCATTTAACTTCTTCTTAAACACCCATTTGTTTCCAATGGCATTTCTTCCAATCAGAAACTCCACTAGATCCCAAGCCTCATTCTTGTCTAAGGCTTCCATTTCTTGAACCATGGCCTCTTTCTATAGTTTTCCATCCTTTGAATCTATTACCTCTCTAACAGTTCTAGGATCATCTTCAATAATAAACAAAGAAAAAATTGAACAGAAATAAGGTGGACTATACCTTTGTGGTTTCGTTCTTTCCTGAACCCATTTTCTTAATACTGGAGTATGCGGGTCTTCTTCTTATTCATGTTCTTTTGTAGGGTCTAATTCATCATCCTTGAACTCAAACTCTATTTTCTCTGGTTCTTCCTTCCTTGGTAGGACTTCATGTTTGACAATATCTATGATTTCTCTCAATACCACATCTCGGATATACACTACCTTCTTATTTTCTGGGTCACAAATCTTATAACCTTTCAGACCATCTTTATACCCAATAAAGATACACTTTTCATCATTTTTATCTAGCTTACTCATGTTTTTTTTGGGGATGTGAACACAGGATTCAAATTCAAATACCCTGAGATGTGTGAGAGAGGGTTTCTTACCAATCTATACCTCATGTGGAGTCTTGTCATCCAATGTTGATGCAAGTGATCGATTGACTAGGTAACATGTAGTACCCACTGCCTCTGCCCAAAATTCTTTTCCTAACTCAACACCACTAAAAATGCACCTTGATTTTCCCATCAACGTCATGTTCATCCTTTCTGCAACTCCATTCTATTGAGGTGTATATGGAGTATTATTCTTCCTCACTATACCACAATTTTAATAGAATTCTTTGAATTCATTTCTGTAGAATTACCTTCCATTATCCATCCTCAACATCTTAATTCTCTTATCTCTCTGATTCTCCACAAGAGCCTTAAACTCTTTGAATTTGTCAAAGAATTCATATTTCTTCATGAGGAAATAAATCCAAGCATTCCATAAGGAGTCATATAAAAATGAGAGATAGTACACAATTTTCCCAATGATGGAATCGACATTGTTCGACAACATAGGTATTCCAACAGAGGGCAAACACCTTCAGTAGCCACTCACATAACCAGATCAAAGATCAACACACCGATGTTTTCATGTGGTAAAACCCCTACAGGGAAACATCCACGGCCCCAACCAATGCGACCACTTGGAGCAGTTTATTAATGCAAAGAAAAAGATCACAGAGAGACTTTACAAGAGAGTTTCTCACAATCAATCATCGACAAATGACCCTTCATGCTCTTTAAATAGAGATCATGGACCAATCAGGTGTTAATCCATGGATCAATGGTCGTTAAGATCGAGGAGATTATGAACTGTTGGATCACTCTATGTCGGGAACATATCGTGACCGTTGGATTTCCTAACTACAAATGCATACTAATGCATACTAAAGAAACACACTAAGAAACACACTTTTACCTAATGACATATTAGACCAAGTAGATCTTAACTAACTCCCAAGTGGCTAAATATCCTAACATCCCCCCTTTAAACAACTTGGTATAGGATTGAATGATTTACAATAGTGACACAATAGGAGAAGGAAGGAGGCATTAGAGCCTATCCCCCCTTAATGAAAACTTCCTAAACTCCTAATATAGATCGAAGTTTGGAAAACTTCGCTTCTGTAAGAGACTTTGTGAAAATTTCTGCAACTTGATCTTTTGTAGGGCAAAAGAGCACTTCAATAACTTGATCATGAATCATCTTTCTGATGAAGTGCATGTGTATCTCGATGTGTTTGCTACGTTGATGTTGAACTGGGTCTTTGGCGAGCTTGATGGCACTTTGATTGTCGCAGCAAAGGCTGGTCGGATGCTAGTGTTGGAATCCAAACTCCGAAAGGATCTGTCGAAGCCACAGGGCTTCTTGACTTGCATTTACCACTACTCGATACTCTGCTTCTGCTGAAGAAAGTACAATAGCCTGTTGTTTCTTATAGGCCCAAGTGACAGGTCCTAAACCAAGGCTGAAAACATAACCTGCAGTAGACTTCCGATCATTGGGGTCACCGGCCCAATCTGAATCAGTGAAACCAACCAATAAGGGAGTCCCCCATGAACTGTAATGTATCTCAAACTGAAATGTACCACGAACATAGCGAAGTATCCTTTTAGTTTCTTTCCAATGGATTTCATGGGGTGTTTGCATATATTGGGCAACAAGACCAACAACAAAACAAAGATCAGGACGGGTATGAATCAAGTATAAGAGGCTACCAACTAACTGACGATATAGGGTGGCATCAACTTCAGAAGAAGTACAGGTGGAAAAAAGCTTGACTCCAGACTAGAAGGGAGAAGGGGTTGGTTTACAATCATCCATGTGAAAGTGACAAAGAAGGTCACAAGCATACTTAGACTAGGAAAGAAAAATTCCTTCATTGGTTTGCAAAACTTGGAGGCCAAGGAAATAGTGCAAAAATCCTAAGTCTTTCATTTCAAATTTCTTCTTAAGGTTGGTTTTCACATGGTTTAAAAGTTTTGATTCACTACCAATAAGGATAAGGTCATCAACATAAAGGACAAGGATTCTGAGATGGCTTCATATTTTCTTGGTATAGACATTAGGATCAAAATGGCATCTAGAGAATTCAATGGCAATAAGAAAGCTATCAATTTTGGCATACCAAGCTCGGGGATCTTGCTTGAGACCATAAAGAGATTTCTTGAGGCGACAAACAAGGATAGAGTCATTTTGGACATAGCCAGGAGGTTGTTCCATGTAGATTTATTCTTGCAAATCTCCATGCAAGAAGGCAGATTTAACATCCATCTGATGGACCTGCCATTTATGTGAGGCAGGAAGGGCAAGAACAAGGCGGATGGAATTCATTTTTGCTACATGGGAAAAGGTTTGATGATAGTCAATTCCTTCAACTTGGGAAAATCCTTTGGAAACTAACCGAGCCTTGTGTCGTTCAACACTTCCATCTGATGCATACTTAGTTCATTAGACCCATTTACATCTAATAAGTTTTCTTCCTTTTGGAAGAGGTACAAGATCCCAAGTATCATTTTCCATTAAAGAACGATACTCTTCATTCATTGTTGTATCCCAATCTGGATGACAGCTTCTGCAAATGTCTCTAGATCATGAGTTTCTAAAACTTGAGCCAAAAGAGAAGAGGCTCGATGGAACTGTGAACGTGTCTAACGCTGATCTGAAGGATCACCGACAAGATCACCAACTGCTTCTTGTGTTGAACGGACCCATCGAGGAAGAGGTGGAGCTGGTGTTGGTTTAGGTTCAAAGGATTTATCTGGAGGAGGGTGAGCAGACGGAGGTGGATTTTCATCCTCACTGTCATCATTTGAAGAAGAAACCAGATCATAAGAAGGCACAAATGTTGAAGATGGCTCGTAGGTCGAAGAAGGCACAATCGCCGAATTAGGATCGCAGGCCAAGAGATTTTCATCAAATTTAACATCTCTTCTAATAATAATTTCATTACAATGTGATTGAAGAAGTTTGTAACCTTTGACATGTTCAGAATAACCAACAAATATACACTTCTCACTTTTAGGCTACAATGCTTTCCTTTTCTCATCAGGAATGTGAGCCCATGCTATAGTACCAAATACATAGAAGTGACTTACATTTGGTTTAATTTTAGTCCAAGCTTCTTCCGGTGTTATATTTTTAAGAGCCTTTGTGGGAGTGCGATTGACTATGTAATTTGCACAGTTGATTGCTTTCGCCCAATAATTTAGACTTAATCCCTTAGATTGTATCATACAATTAGCCATTTCTTTTAATGTGCAGTTCTTTCTCTCAACAACACCATTTTGTTGTGGTGTATATGTAACAGTGTGTTGCATTTGGATGCCCTGTGTAGTGCAGTAACTTGTAAAATTATTGTTCACATATTTGCCTCCATTATTTGTTCTTAAATTTTGAATTTGATGCCTGGATTTCTTTTCTACAAGGGCCTTGTAGGCCAAAAACTTGTCAAAAAATTGGCTCTTAAGTTTTAAGAAGTAAACCCAAGTACATATGGAAAAATCATCAATGAAAGTTAAGAAATACTTGCATACAGAAAAGGAAGGAGAAGAAAGTAGACCACACAAATCACTGTGAACAAGTTGTAAAGGGCCCGAGGCATGCCAAGAGGCACGTTTGTCAAAATTGTCCCGATGATGTTTGTCGAGAACACAACCAACAAAAACACCATCTCTGCATGAAACAAGAGGAAGACCGGTCACCATCTATTGATTACATAGTTGTTGCAATGAGTGATAGTTTAGATGACCAAACTGCTCATGCCAAAGTTTGCTCAAGTCATCGTTATGAGCAACAAAAACTAATGAAAAAGTTGATGACCCAAAGTTGTCAAATTTGTACAACCTGGTAATATCATCAGCAATTCCAGTTGCAAGAACATGCTTATGATCATTTAGATCCTTGATTACAACTTGGTGAGGTGAAAACTCTACGGTTTTACCTTCACCTAAATGAGTGATTTGATATACTGATAGAAGGTTACAAGAAATATTTGGAACACATAATACATCATTGAAATGACCATTTTCTACCTAAATTGTTCCAGATCCTACAACACTAAGGGATCTATCATCACCAACAAATATTTTCTTGGTGTTACATTCATTTAAAGAAGAAAATATGGCTTTTTCCTTATCCATATGATAAGATGCTCCTGAATCAATAAGCCACTCATCAGAAGAAGAAGTAGTAGTAGAAAGTGTATTGAAGGAGAAACCAGAGGCAAAAAGTGCATGTCCATGAGAAGAAGAAGAAGAATAAGAACCAATATTGATGTGGTGCTTCTTCATCATTGCTTCTAAGGCTGCCATCTTCTTGAAACATTTGGACTCATCATGACCATCTTTATCACAAAAGTTGCAATGTCTATTAGTATTCTTACTTCTATATTTTGCTCCTTTGTCACCATTAGGAGCTGAAGTTGTCTGAGCGGGTTTGGGACCCTTAGGTTGTTTGTTGTTGTAGTGAGGATGTTGTTTTTGCTTCTTGGGATACTTGGGTTTATCTTTCTTCTAGGAAACTAAGGCTTTGTTGGAGGTACCTGCAGTGTTGATCACTCCAAGTTGTACAAGATTATCTTCCTCTCTAATCAAAGAAGAACAAAAGGACTCAAGAGTGGGTTTTACATAAGCTTTCCCTAGAGCCTCTCTCATGGCATAAAAGGTAGATACAAACACATAATATGCACTACCTATCTTAGAAAGAATAAGATATATGCAACGCTCTTCCTCCATTTTTATCTTACATTCTTCACATAAAATTCTCAGTGTTTTAAACTTAGATAGATAGTCTCCAAGGAAAGAAAAATCACTTGGACTCAAGGTCAGTATTTGATTTTCTAACTATTGTGCTTGAATAATATTGAGTTTACCAAACACAGATTCAATCGTGTTCCAAGTTTCTTTGGGGTCATCAATTCCTTGAAGGTGGTACCTTAAATCAGGAGAGATAGACATTCTGATTAGTCCACGTGCTTCCTCATTCCTATTATCCCATTTGGATTTCTTATCATCATCAGTGGGTGTTGTTTCCTTTCCCAAGGTAATCCGGTACATGCCTTTACTTCTTAATAAGTCTTCCATATGGGATTTCCATTGGAAGTAGTTGATGCTGGTAAGCAAGACATTGCTTGTAGAAGCCATATTGAATATGTATATAATGTGGATTTAAAAAAAGAAACTAATGATTTGGATGGAAATATCTTGAAAAGTTATGCAGTTTTAAAAAAAAACGACACTGAAAACGAACTTCCAATGTGAGAGTTATGCCCTTTTAAAAAAAGGCATAAACGGTAACTAAATAATCATGTGATAGTGTAAGCTGCTTTATGAAGTGACCCACTTTTATAAAGAGAAGTGGGGATCACTTTTACAATGAAGTTATCTTATAACAGAAAAGTTGCATGCAAAATAAATAACTCTAAAATAAAATAAAAGCTACTTATAGTGATTCACTTTTATACTTGAAGTGAAATGCACTTTACAATTTTTAGCATGAATTTTTTCAAAAAAAGTAACAAAAGAGAGACTTGAACTCAAGACCTCTTACTTAATAAGGCAAGTTTTAACCAAATGGTCTAGAAAAACATATTGTAATGTTCAAAAGGAGGATTGGGGGTGTTGTTGGTGTTGTTGTTGTTGAAGATGGTCTTGGAGAGCGTGCTAAAAAAAAACTCTTTTCACACAAGAAAAAAAGTTCGCTTCTCGATGACAACAAGGGTTAGATCTTGGTTAGCTTACCTGGAAGATGCACCTTTTTCTATCTTTTTCTGATTTTCCGAGATCGCACAGGGTGCGGGGCAAAGAGCATATGCATATCTAAAAGAGTAGAAACCCCGAAATAAAAAATACAAACCGAAATAAAATCAAAATAAAACTTTGCAGAAATTTAAAAAATGTGTATTCAGGCTTTATACCTCCGGATCTGACTCTAATGGTCGTATATTGGGCAAACAGAAACCGTTTCGAGTGAAAAGAAAAGTGTTTTTGAATGAAATGAGTGTTCCAGATGCAATGTGTTGGAGCCGCCTTTTTTTTTTCTAGCCCGTCTCAAATTTCATGTCTTAATGCTTGAAATCGAAAGATGGTTTTCGTATTTTCCGTCTGTGGTTTCAAAATCTCTGAAGTCTTATCATGCAAGAAACGATGATTATTGTACTCTCGAGGCGAGTTCTACCTTTCGACAATTTTTTTTTCCTTTGTTCTACCTCGGGATTTCGTATGATGGATGATATAGATCATATAGTTCACAAGTCCCGAGCGACGAAACGACGAAATCGCTTTAAAATCTTACCTAGGTCAGTAACGGGAGTAAAGTTTTCCTAGACCATGATTACACATCATCAGGTTTTCGCGCCTCGGAATTCACTAAGTCCAAAACTCTCATTGTCGTATCCCCGATAGCCGAAACCACGAAGTCCGTGTGTTAGTAACCTGTGTCAAGGTTAAGGATAAAAGCTAAGCCATGGTTAAGTTTTGTCGGAAATTCGTCACTCGACGTGTTCTCTTTTAAAAAAATACACTGTCTAAGCCCGAGTCGCGAAGTCACGATAAAGATACGAACATAATTAATTAAACACTTAATCCGAGTTTATCTTCCCTTTTAATTAAAACGTATTATCGCGATCTCGCAGTTTCGCAGCTCGGCATGCAAACTTCCCGGAAACTTACCTTCGAAGCTCTGAGTCGCGATATGGCGAATATAAATAATTACGTAATTAATTAAGCTCCTAATCACAATTGTGTTTTTATTAACCATAATCAATCATCACAAATTCGGGGGTTAGAGGTTCAAAGGGTTAAAGCAAAATTCCTGATACAACGAGCACCGAAAGATTAATTAACGTTGGTAAAACCGGATTAATTAAGCTAAATCAATATATCCCGTGTTTTGATGCTTGCACGATTTATGAGGTAGTCTTATTTCTTCCATACGCCAAATGACATTTCAAACCACCAAAATTTATGTCATTAATTACGAAATAAGGCGAATCAACGAATAAAGATTGGGATTTTATTGCTAAATTTATTTCTAAAAATGATTTGACAGATCTGTTCTAAAAAGTATCGAGTTTTTGAATATATATAGAGCTGTTATTCATTATAACAAATTCATTTCTATATTACGCAGAGCACATTTTCTCAGCGAGCTAACTTCTGTATGTATACGTACTTTTATCGTAGAAGAGCCAAAGCAAGATCTTCCGTCATGGCCCCGCGAAAAGCATCCAAAGCCAGCGTTGAGGTTTTGGGACAAGGTTCGGACAACGTCGCCGATACTTCACCTCGAAGTGTCGACTCTGTCCTAAACTGGTCATTCGTTTCTGATGTTCTGCACGCCGAATTGGTGGATTATTCTGATGATTCCAGCGACAATGAAAAAGACGACATAACCACCAAATATAAGATCGTCATTCAATCGGGAATGCATAAAGTAGCGGCCAAGCCCCGACTGCTCCCATATTATGATATGGTCTGATGGCCATTAGACCATGTGGACATACCAACCAGAACCATCATGAATGAGCAGAAGGTCACCATCGGGACTTTCAGACCTGAACATCTGTAAGCTATGTACAAGTTGCCCACAACTTCTGACTTTACATATGGTGCCAAATTTTTGGATGAGTTCAAACAGAAGGAATGTGTGCAGTATGACAAGACCATGTATAGCTTAATAAGAGATTGGGTTTCGCACCCTGCGAAGTTCAGGGCAGACAGTCATGGTATATATTCAATAGCTTCCTTGGAACCACAGTTCAAGTATGTAGCTATGATGACATGCATATTATACGGGTGAGAGGACACCTCACATTTCTTTCTTCAATGGGTGCCTCTAATATTTCGAGTCGTCGAAGGTTGTTCTTTCGACTGGGTGAAAATACTGTCTGATAGCTTGACCAGTCGGATTACAGAGTATCAGGCGCAGAAAGAGAGTGGAAAGGCTTCTTCATTTTTTATGTCTACATATATTATGGATGTCGTATGCTTTCTAACACCATTTCCCTTAATGAGCTAGAGTTAGACTCCAGCAGAGGCCGAGCCCATCCACATCTATCATTCAAAATTATGGGAAAACAAAGTGACAGATTTTGTATATGAAATCTTCAACTGGGTGATGGTACCGCTACATGTCACTATTTTAGGCTACCCACCACCCAAGATCTCGGACAGTATAGTGACGAATTTGAGCAGCATAGCAGACTGATATGTAGAAGCCAAATTCTCATATCTCAAAGTTTTCGGGGCTTCTGTTCCCCCGTATGCATTGCCATTATTCATTCCCAACAAGTTGGCTTGTCGTGAGGTTGCTAGACAAACAGTAATCGGTGGTATAAGCAAGGAGCTTAAGGGATACTCAAAGAAGGTATGGCCACATTTTCCTGTTCATTTGAATTCATATTCTTTATTAGATTTCGGGCATGCCAAAGCTGAGGCAGCATCCCTGGAAGACCTAAATTTTGTCCTTATTGAATTCAAGAAGCACGATCCGCAAAGGGTCGTGAGTAATCATTTGGCCAGTTGCGGACTCAAGAGATTCGAGCACGAAAATTCACCCTCGGATGACATTTTCCGAGGCACAATATCTTATGCCGAGATTTTATCTCAGATCCAAACATTGGCACCTGAAGAGAGGGCCGATGTTCTGAAATTCCAAGAACATAGACACAGTTGTCTTCCCGCAGTATTACGGGGTGAGAGTCCGAGTACAATGGAGGTGAAACAGAAAGATGTCGAAGGCTCCAAGGATGTGACTCCCGGTCAGGAAAAACACCAAGACGGGGAAGAGAAAACTAAGAGTCTGAAAGAAGAGATAAAGACTCCCAACCCGTCGAAGAAGCAGAGTCTGGTTACTACTCCGGGACAATCAACGAATCAAATCGAAGAACCTATCACATTGGTTACTCCCTTGCAGTAAAGTCAGGGAAATATTGACGCAAGGTGGATCTTCAATGAAGATTTGAGGCCTATAAGGGTGGAAGAACTCCCTCCGAATGAGTTCTTCTTTGATAAGAAGAGAAAGACAGTGGTAAAGAGGGAATTCTATCAGGAAGGGGAGTCGACAGTCAAGAAATACAAAGTTATGACTGATGGGAAGGAAAAGAAGAATGAATAGTTCGCCATGGAAATAGCTGGGACATTAGGGGCATATGCCACAGTGAACCAATTTTCAGTCGGGATGTTGAAAAACCAGTTGAAACGAAAAAATCACCTCATCAAGATCCTAGAAGCCAGACTAGCCACAACAGTGGAGGCTGCCAAAGACCAGGCGAGTGTAGGAATAGAGCAAGCAAGGTTGGTCGATAAAAGTGAGATAGAGTTGCTCAAGAATAAGCTCGAACAAGCGCAGCTGGTGGTTCAAGATGGTCAGATGCAAGTGAGCCAGTAGAAATATTTGATCGAAGACCTACAAGCTAGATTGGAAATCGCTGAAAGTAAATTGATAAATATCGGGATGTTCCAGTCCCAGGCGATAAAGATTCGGAGCAGGGTCTCTGCGGCCCAAGGAAATTTACTCGCCAAGGTAGAGGTGATTCAGGACAACTGTTTTCTAGTTAATCAAGTTTTGGAGAATTTATCTGCTAGAGAAAGAGAAGTTGGAGAAGCACGGGTCACTTTTCAAGAGGATGTGATAGCCACAAACAATAGGGATTCGGGAAGCACTCCCAGGTTTACCATTTCGGAGCAGACTAGAGGAAACATTTTATTAAAGGAATGGGAACACAGCATCTCGGAAGGTAAGCTGCAAGTCAAGAGGGTAACAAAATCCTTAGAAGAGGATTTTAGCTCTATAAATGGTAATCTGGTAGGCATTGATAGCGGAGGTAATGTTGAGACGTTGAGTTAGATGAATATTGCAAAAATCTCACTTGATTTAAAGGAAAAAGAGGAAAGAGATTCAGCTGAGATCTCCCAAGTGACTATGGAAAACATATTCCAAATAGACAAATGTATGATTAAACCAAGCACACAATTATGCGCTATCGACATCATAGACAGACAGATGGGAGACAAGTTGCCGCAATTAGCCCGAGATTGTTACTCTTTTGAAGCCAATTGTCAAGCAGAACCATCAAGGCTGATATCTCGACTGGTTGAAAGATGTGTCACATGTACCGAGCATGCACGAGGACAAGCTTCTGGAACCAAGTGAAGACAGAGAAGAATAAATGGAGCGATTTCTCTCCTCCCTATTGTAACTGAAAATTTTGCAACGATTGATATTCCATCTTATTGTAAAACTGTATAAATACACCATAGAAAGAAAGAAACAAGGCTGGACCTTTTGTGTCGATTGTAACAAAGGTTTTACATTTTGAGAGTTAATATAAAGCAAATCTGAAGATTCTCAATTCCGTCACGACTGTGTTATGAGTTTGTTTTCTTGTATCTCATATTTCGTTTCATTTCATATTCGTATCTGATGAATGTTTCATTATAATTTAGTACAACCTCTACTATAGCGAATGAATTTTGGTTTTCTATATTGTTTACTGTTTTTCCTCTGTACCAGCTATCAGCAGGTATAAGACCAATCAACACTTTCAGAATTCTCTATATATTTTTTGCTTCATCGGGTTACTTCTTTACATTTTTCTTCTTCTGTTTATACGTGAGATTATCCCTTGATAGGTGCCTTACCCAATAGACAACTAAATGTTTTTCTCCCACCTCATACATTTTATTAAAATATAACCCAGTTACGGGAAAGAGCCTTTGATTTGCATTCCTTTTATTCCTGAAACTGTAAACTCTCTTTCATTACGACCGAATTGAGACAACACTCAAACTCCCCCTGAGTTCTCCTTATTTTACTGTTCCTCCATGACTGTCCCTGTACCAACACATCCCAACATTGAACCCGGATTATCAAATCAAACACACATTACCTTAAACCTCTTCGATACTATTCTTAAAACTGCCACTACCCGGGTTGAACTCGAACGTTCATGGGTAGCGATTGAACAGGATATAAACATCCAGGAACAGTTGGAAGCTAGACAACGCCAACGCAAAAATATTCCATAGTTTCCCTTGCCAAAGGTTGATGTTTCTCTCTTCCCTACTCTTTACCCACTTTCGGATGCCTAGACACTGTACTTCTGAGCCTTAAGTACAGACTCTGGAACAACATCTTTTTGGCGCCGCTGCCGGGGACCGAAGTTACGAAATATTTTTCCCTGGGAAAATGACATTTTTATTTTCGTTGAAAGTGTTACCCTTTGATAATGAACAAAGAGTACACACCTTTTTTTTAAGGCTTTCAAATCTTTCACTTGGTGACTCCACAAATAATAAACTAGCATCCGATCGAAGGAATACCAGACAAAACCTAGATGGTAAGTAGATTACACCCGTTAACGATCTCGAGAAGATTCTAAAGGTGAGAGGCTCTCTTAAGCCAACCGTTGCAGTCTATAAGCTTAGACACCCACAACTGAAGACTAAGAGTTCTTCAGAACCTTCAACTTCACGCAATCCTTTCTTTGATACTAAAGATCTAACGTCAAACTGCTCCGAAGTTAGGAGTGAAATTCATCCGACAACCCCCTTAGTACACAAAGGAAATGGCCCTTTTGAAAGTTCGTCAGCAGTTGACATACCATATTTTCTTCAGTTAAATTTCCCGAACTCACCTAATCCAGAAGAGTGTCTTTCACATTTTGTTTCCACACCCGCCGGTTCTCCTGATTTCGTCTCTTGCAAATCTGAGGAACCAATCCCTCGCGTTCCTTATCATTCATCACTGGATTTTCCTTTTCACGAAGAAAATAAAGATTCACTCTTAATTTTCCGAAACCCCCTTTACGACTTTCCACTAATAACGATGGCAGCCATCGGAGGAGTAGGTGGAGGGTTTATCAGAGGAGAAGGAGGAGGAGCTCCTGTAGGAGGAGCTGGAGGCCAAGGGCCTGCCCCCCCTCCCAGAGTGTTTGAGAAAGTTGCAGCTAGATATGCTCCCTTGGTATTACATGTTCCTCTACATGAACTTCCCGAAAATTACATAAAAAAAAATTATAAATTCACTGGGGAAGGGGATCTGACCGCGACTGAACACATTAATTTCTTTGATCAATTCGTAGACATCCTAGGTATCGAACATGAGGACGTATATTCGAGGCTTCTTGTCCAAAACTTCAAAGGCCAGGTCCGAACTTGGTTTTGGAGCCTACCTGCAGCATCTATCTTGTCTTATGACGCCTTGGAAGATGCTTTCCTCAGACAATTGGGTGAGAGAAAAGACCACCTATATTATTTAACCGAATTTGGGTCTTTAAGAAAAAATAATTCAGAAATGGTGATAGAATTTATTCAAAGATTCAACAAACTGTATAACAAAATCTCAGCCGAGGTTAAACCATCCCAACCCGCGGCCAAAGTAACTTTCGCAGGGGATTTCGAACCGGATTTTGCACTGCTTTTGCGAGAAAGAAGAGGAGCCACCCTAAACCGAATGCAGGACGATGCTGTAGAAATTGAGTCTAATATGATGGCTTCTACTAAGCTTAAAGCTAAAGTAGAAATGGGAAACCGAGAAACTAAACGCTTTAGAGAACAAGCAGGTCCATCAGGGTCTAATAGATCCACAGATGACAGGGTAGACGATATGGCCAGGGTAATTAAAGAACTGTCTAATAAAATATCAAGAATGGAGCTTGAACAGGACAAAGTTGATTCTTTCCCCAAAAAGGATTTCAACAGGAACCTCAACCCCCCGAACCAGCAAAGACAAATAAAAAACGAAGATCAAAAAATACAAGCTCCCCTAAAGAGCAAAAATTTTATAGGAGCGAATGATCTCCAAGATTTCGGAGATTTGGATAATGATGTCACGAACTTCGGTGATGACTGCACACAATCGTATCTGACTAGAGAAGATTACGAAAAGTCTCTAAACACTCAACAACCGTCGATTAAGGATGAAGAAAGTGATCATGCTTGTTGGATTACTGAGAGGGGGGGTGAATCAGTAATAGAGCAATTTGACCATATAATCCAAGTGTTATATCAATGAAGCATTATTATCCAATAACTGCAGAGTAAATAAGCAATGAACAAATGAACAATCATACACATACAC
>ML812461.1:154789-186411 GCA_009831015.1 Picea engelmannii
TTCATCTTCATCTATGCATTCTCATCAAGGACAATACATATTATATTACATCAATCATCAATCAATCAATCCTTTGACATCAATCAATCACTTGACATCAATCAATCAAACCATTGGCATCAATGACAACATGATCCAACAATGCTGACCTTTGTGGCTCTCAACAAGAAACTGAAATGATAATGGTCGAGATCCAATCTAAGTACAACTTGAGATCTAAGAGTAAGCCCATCTCAACTACTCAACCTAAGAAAATCCTCCAAAGAGGTCAAACTTATGAGCCTACTTCGGAAGACACCCTATTACTTAACAGCAAAACGAAAGTAGTAAGCACACAAGAGTCCGAAGTGGAAAAAGTTGAAACCCAAGCACAAGGAACCGAAACAGAAAATAAAATTATGCCTTCAACCAAGACCATGAGTAATAAAGCAGTCTAGACGAATAAATCAGAAATGAAGGATTCGGAAGTATCAACCAAAGAAACAGACAAGGTGAGCGGAACTTTCAGTTTTGAAAACGAAATAAATAAAATTAAGATACCAATCCCTTTGGTAGAACTAGCAAAAAACCCTGTTTATCGGAAGCAGATTACCAAAGTAATGGGTGTCTCGGAGCTAGAAAGCCAGTCTGACGTTTTAAACCTGGAAGATGACAAAGCTAACATCACTTTTGGTCCACATTTTGAAGGGGCCAAAGATACTATTGCTCCCTTTTATATCACTTTAAATGTATATGATCAATTGCTACATAATTGCATGTTAGACTTTGGAGCCTCCCATAACATTATGCCTAAGATTATTATGGACAAATTGGGTCTCTGGATCACCAGACCTTATGGAGATCTTTACTCTTTTGACTCGAGAAGGGTTAAGTGTATGGGAATGATAAAATATTTAGTAGTTACCCTGGCACAGGTCCCGGTTAAGAGTATCTTGATGGATGTGGTTATTGCTGATATTCCCCCTAAGTATGGCTTACTGTTGTCTAGGTCATGGGGAGCCAAGCTGGGGGGTTCTCTTCAGCTGGATATGACGTTTGCCACAATTCCTGTGTTTGGTGGGAAATTTACTCGGTTGTACAGAGAAACGAGGTTAGCATATACAGCAAGCGACCCTCAAAACCCGAACAATTTCCCTATTTACATTGCGGATCAAGATTTAGGAAATTGTATCTTATCTTTTGATGATGGTTTAGATGGTTGTCCAGAAGAAAACGATATAGAGCAGGATGATTCAGATTACATGATAGAATATCTGTGTAGCACCGGTGTCTGGAAAATGTTCTTTGATGGTGCCTCATCTTGTGAAGGGGATGGCGCAGGAGTGCTTTTAGTGGCTCCCGAAGGAAAGTCCGTTGTTCCTTTTTCCTACAGACTGCAATGGGATATAGATTATACAAACAACGTATGTGAATACAAAGTGTTGGTCTTAGGATTATAGGTTGTGAGGAAGCTTAAAATAAATAACTTAGAGGTATATGAAGATGCAGAGTTAATATTCAAACAAATAAATCGGCAGTGCCAAGCCAAGCATCCCAGATTAAGATCTTACAGGAATTGCGCCTGGGATCTGATGGAAAACTTTTTCTCGTCCGTAAATGTCCATTTTGTCCCACGCGCAGAGAACTTACATGCTGATGCATTAGCTAAATCAGCTTCAACCTTCTCTCCTCCCACGACTTTCAAATTGAAGTATCACATAGAAATCAGACATAGACCATATGTCCCAAATAACATTCATCACTGGCAAGTTTTTGAGGATGATGAGCAAATTAAGAAGTTTCTTGAAGAAATAGGTGAGTTTTCGGAAACCCACGCAAATCAAGAAAACCAGAATGACAATATGTGGATCATGCAAGAAGGGGAGGATCCTAAATCTTTTCGAGACAAAATCGCATATCATTGCATGCTGGTCCTTAAAAACAACCAGATTCTGAAAGGATTAGTTCCTTTAGAAAGACTTTTTGATCAAAATGACATACCCATAAAATTCGCCTTACAACCCCAACAAGAAGAAGTGGAGGACTCTGATATAGGAACCAAAGAAGAATCCAGGATGGTAAAAATCTCCAAGTTCCTCCCTCCCAAAATAAAAAGTAAATATAAAGACTTACTCAGATAGTATAAGGATGTTTTCACCTGGTCTTATGATGAGTTAAGGACATACAACACTTCCGTAATTGATCACAAGATATCTCTAAAGCCTAGGGTCAAACCATTTAGGCAAAAGCTTAGACATATCAACCCCATGTTGTTGCATGTGATCGAAAAAGAAGTTAAAAATCTTTTAGACGCGAAAATAATAGTACCTCTGAGATATTCAGACTGGGTAGCAAACCTGGTCTCAGTCAGGAAAAAGAGTGGGGAAATTAGATTGTGCATAGATTTCATAAATCTAAATAAGTCGTCTCTAAAAGACAACTATCCATTGTCCAAAATGGACCATGTGTTAGAAAAGGTAGCTGGAGCCAACCGAATGTCTATGATTGACAGGTTCTCTGGTTATAATCAAATCGCCATGAATGAACATGATAGAGAAAAAACCGCTTTCACCACACCATGGGGTACGTTCATGTATGAAAAAATGCCTTTTGGTTTGATGAATGTAGGGGCCACGTTCCGGCGTGCTATGGACATCGCTTTCATCGATGAAAGGGATAAGTTCATAGTAATTTATCTTGACGATTTGACGGTTTTCTCTAAAACCGATGAAGAACACTTGATACATCTTAAATAGACATTCGAAAAATGTCACAGGTTTGGTCTATCTTTAAATCCGAAGAAATCACATTTCGCCATGCGGGAAGGTAAGATTTTGGGTCATATCGTATCTAGGGATGGAATCAGGATTGATCCTAAGAGGATTGAAGCGATAGATACTATAAATATTCCCAGAAATGTAAAAGAGATTCAATCTTTCTTAGGAAGAATAAATTTTTTACGAAGATTTATCCTGAATTTCGCTGAGATTGTAAAAATGATCACAGGTATGTTGAAAAAGGATAGCGAAGTAAAATGGACAATCGAGGCCAAAGCATCGTTCACGCATATTAAGAGAGTTATAAGCGAGGCACCTGTATTAGCGAGCCCCGACTATCTAAAATATTTTCTTATTTTCTCATTTGCCTCCGAACACACGATTGTCGCGGTGCTCCTACAAAAGAACGAAGAAGGTTTCGAACAACCGATCGCTTTTTTCAGTAAGGGCCTTAGAGATGCAGAACTGAAGTATGATATAATAGAAAAACAGGCGTATGCCATGGTAAAAGAATTAAAGGCATTCAGAACGTATGTACTACACTCCAAGATAATTGCGTACGTACCTACCAGTTCTGTGAAAGATATTTTGGTACAACCAGACAGTGATGGAAAAAGAGGGCAATGGCTCGCCAAAATCCAAGAATTTAATCTGGAAGTCAAACCGACCAAATTGATAAAAGGGCAAGGCCTGGCCAAAATCTTAGCTGAGTCGAATTTCAGAGCCCTAGGTATCAATTGCCTACAGGAAGGCGACGAAGACATGAACCTAAACGAGTTGAATGAGCAAACAAGTCCAAACAAGATCGAAGAGAAGTTCATATCGTCAGGCTGGTACAGAGACATAGTATCATACCTGCTAACTCTAAAATTCCCAAATGAGCTATCACCATCAAAAGCCGGAACTTTAAAACTCCATGCAGTTAAATATTGTATCGTCGAAAGTCAACTATATTGGAAAGATCCACTCGGTTTTTTGTTAGTCTTTTTAGTCGAATCGAAAACTCAGCGGGTTATAGACGAATTTCATGAGGGAGTCTATGGGGGGCATTACGCTTGGAGAGCTACAGCTTACAAAATTCTGAGGGCTGGGTACTACTGGCCAAAACTTTTCTCGGACGTTAATGCCAAAGTTTGAGCCTGCAACCCCTGTCAACTGTTTGCAGGTAAGCAGAAGCTCCCGGCACTGCCTTTAGTTCTAGTCAAAGCTGAAGCCCCATTCCAACAATGGGGTCTAGACTTCATAGGTGAGATTAATCCCCATTCCAGTGCTCAACACAAGTGGATATTAACCGCAACAGATTATTTTACTAAATGGGTGGAAGCCATTCCAACCAAAAGAGCAATAGACTCGGTGGTAATCGATTTCTTAGAAGACAATATTTTTTCTAGATTTGGTTGCCCCCGAAAGATAGTTACAGACAATGCCCAAGCCTTTAAATCTATGACTATGATCAGCTTATGTCAAAAGTATAACATCGTTCTTAGCCATTCCACAACATATTACCCCCAGGGAAATGGATTGGCCGAGTCATCTAACAAGAGCCTGGTAAATATAATCCAGAAGGTATTGGATGAAAACAAAAGGTCTTGGCATGTGCACTTAAAATACACATTGTGGGCGAATCGCATAAGCACAAAAAGTTCTATCGGCATATTTCCTTTTTAGATGGTATATGGGACAGATGTTGTGTTACCTATAAACCTAGCACTTCCCATGATGAAGTTATGGCAAGATCAAAATGAAGAACCCAATCATGTCACCAGGAGGATAAATCAGTTGATTGAGATTCAACAGCATAGAGTCGAAGTAGATGAAAAGCTGCAGAAATACCAAGATGACATGAAGGCATTATTCGACTGCAAAGCAAAGGACAGATATTTCCTCCTAGGTGATTTAGTGTTAAGGTGGGATGCAAGAAGGGAAGAAGCAACAAAACATGGTAAATTTGACCACCTCTGGTATGGTCCATTCAGAGTCTCGGCTCTGGAATGAAAAAATTCTTTCCTACTGGAAAATATAGACGGGAAATCCTCAACGCCCCTGTCAACGGGCATTATCTCAAGCATTATATGACATAACAGTCGCCTAAAAAAAAAGAAAAGAAATTTTGTATACTTATATATATTTTGTATAAATATATATATTTTTCATCTAAGCATGGCTCTTGATTTTATTTTTTTTCTTTCATGAACTTTTGACACCTTTCGGATAGCCCCGATAATCTTCTATTTGCCTCTTACAGGATTTCAGCTGCATACATAACAAGCAGGAGAAGTAAACTGAAAGTTGATGTCAGAAACAAATCAGCTTAAACAGGTGATACCCAAGAAATTTAATATTGTGCAAAGAAATTTAATATTGTGCAAAGAAATTGAAATGAAAAGGTAAAGATGAGATTTACTAAAAGACATGTTCTAAAAGACTATTAAAGAAAACCGAGGTAACCTCATTCGAACAACAACATCAGCTGAATTGATAAATAACAGAGTTACTTCTTGGTTTAATCGTCTATGAAAAATTAAGACAAATTAAATGATTCACCCAATTTAAAAGCAGTTATTCAAAGTAAAGTATCCCCGAAAAAGATCTACAAGATTCAGTTTTGAACTTTTTGACCTCTGTATTCTCAGTCCGTAAGTCACTATCTGTCACCCTTTTATATCTATGGCTTTACCTTTTAAAAAAAGAGTCAGTATCTTTCTGTTTCGCATAAGAAGGGATAAGAGTTTTCGTTTCAACCTCATGAGCTTCAAAGAAGATTGTGGAAAGAAGGCGGGTCTTCACAACTCCTCGATCCCCTGCTAAACGAAGAGACGCTTAAAGTGATCCTAACTCTCCTAGGTTCTTCAACAATATCGGAGGATTGAGGCTTGCTCAAATAGAATGCCCTAAGAAAATTATTTTCCCTTTTTTCCCCTGAGAACGAAGGTGTTATGAAGGTTAAGGGAAGATTGGTATCGAGTAATCAAAGTAAGTTGACAGACCTATAATGAAAAATATTACACGGATATCAACCCTGATACAAATTGATTGCCCCCAACTTCGCGATCTAAAAAGAAAATTATAAGACAGGTGGTGAAAGGAAATTCAGAAATGATTGCCCCCATCTATTCCAAGAGACGATGAAAGGAAATTTAGAAATGATTTCCCTCGTCTCAGCATTTAAATGCACAAATATATTCCAAAGTGGTGAAAGGAAATTCAGTAAAAGGGGCCAGATAACTTCATTGGGGTACTGAACAGACTCGTTGGCAGTGAAGCAATATCTGAGATATTTGTAAGGCTGTTATACATGAATATCACTCTACTTTGGTAACCAATTCTTTTTAAAACCTGTTCTACATCCCAAGTTCAGATGGGGCTTCCCGATTTAAAAACATAAAAACTTCTTCTTTTGATGCAAGCCGATAGCCGCAAGATCTGTTGGGTCTCCTAGAACTGTTTTGATTGTCTTAAGGCAGACCTAAATTTAGTAACGGGAAAGGGAAAGTCATGAAACGGACTACAGCTAAATTTAAAAAGATTATCTGAGTTTGAAAAGCTTTTCAAGGTAAAAAACGAAGTCTCTTTCCCCTTCGGTACCTTGTTCTCAGGAACCTTTTCGCCTGATTGAAACTATTGACTCCATTTACCCAATATTGGCACGTGGTCTACTGTTCTTCCCGTCTTACAAGAAAATGGGATCCCTAGTTGGAGCCTATGTTGGATCCGCCTTTGTTTTTTCTAGCCCGTCTCAAATTTCATGTCTTAATGCTCGAAATCGAAACATGGTTTTCATATTTTTCGTCTGTGGTTTCAAAATCTTTGAAGTCTTATCACGCAAGCAGCGATGATTATTGTACTCTCGAGGCAAGTTCTACCTTTCGACAATTTTTTTTTTCCTTTGTTCTACCTCGGGATTTCGTATGATGGATGATATAGATCATATAGTTCATAAGTCCCAAGCGACGAAACGGCGAAATCGCTTTAAAATCTTACCCGGGTCAGTAACGGGAGTAAAGTTTTCCTAGACCATGATTAAACATCATTGGGTTTTCGTGCCTCGACGTTCACTAAGTCCAAAAATCTCATTGTCATATCCCCGATAGCCGAAACCATGAAGTCCGTGTGTTAGTAACCCGTGTCAAGGTTAAGGGTAAAAGCTAAGCCATGGTTAAGTTCTATCGGCAATTCATCACTCGACGTGTTCTCATTTAAAAAACTACGTTGTCTAAGCCCGAGTCACGAAGTCACGATAAAGATACGAACATAATTAATTAAACACTTAATCCGAGTTTATCTTCCCTTTTAATTAAAACGTATTATCGCGATCTCGTGGTTTCGCAGCTCGACATGCAAACTTCCCGGAAACTTACCTTCGAAGCTCTGAGTCGCGATATGGCGAATATAAATAATTACATAATTAATTAAGCTCCTAATCACAATTGCGTTTTTATTAACCAAAATCAATCATCGCAAATTTGGGGGTTAGAGGTTCAAAGGGTTAAAGCAAAATTCCCGATACAACGAGTATCGAAAGATTAATTAACGTTGGTAAAACTGGATTAATTAAGCTAAATCAATATATCCTGTGTTTTGATGCTTGCACGATTTACGAGGTAGTCTTATTTCTTCCATACGCCAACTGACATTTCAAACCACCAAAATTTATGGCATTAATTACGAAATAAGGCAAATCGACAAATAAAGATTGGGATTTTATTGCTAAATTTATTTCTAAAAATGATTTGACAAATTTGTTCTAAAAAATACCGAGTTTTCGAATATATATAGAGTTGTTATTCGTTATAACAAATTCATTTTTATATTACGCAAAGCACATTTTCTCAGCGAGCTAACTTCTGTATGTATACGTACTTTTATAGCAGAAGAGCCAAAGCAGGATCTCCCGTCATGGCCCCGCGAAAAGCATCCAAAGCCAACGTTGAGGTTTCGGGACAAGGTTCGGACAACGTTGCCGATACTTCACCTCGAAGTGTCGACTCTATCCCGAACTGGTTGTTCGTTTCTGATGTTCTGCAGGTCGAATTGGTGGATTATTCCGATGATTCCAGTGACAATGAAAAAGACGACATAACCACCAAATATAAGATCATCATTCAATCGGGAATACATAAAGTAGCGGTCAGGCCCCGACTACTCCCCTATTATGATATGGTCTGATGGCCATTAGACCATGTGGACATACCAACCAGAACCATCATGAATGAGAAGAAGGTCACCATCGGGACTTTCAGACCTGAACATCTACAAGCTATGTACAAGTTTCCCACAGCTTCCGACTTTACATATGGTGCCGAATTTTTGGATGAGTTCAAATAGAAGGAATGTGTGCAGTATGACAAGACCATGTCTAACTTAATAAGAGATTGGGTTTTGCACCCTGCGAAGTTTAGGGCAGACAGTCATGGTATATATTCAATAGCTTCCTTGGAACCACAGTTCAAGTATGTAGCTATGATGACATGCAGATTATACGAGAGAGAGGACACCCCACATTTCTTTCTTCAATGGGTGCCTCTAATATTTCGAGTCGCCGAAGGCTGTTCTTTCGACTGGGCGAAAATACTGTCAGATAGCTTGACCAGTCGGATTACAAAGTATCAGGCGCAGAAAGAGAGTGGAAAGACTTCTTCATTTTTTATGTCTGCACATATTATGGATGTCGTATGCTTTCTAACACCATTTCCCTTAATGAGCTGGAGTTGGACTCCAGCAGAGGCCGAGCCCATCCACATCTGTCATTCGAAATTATGGGAAAACAAAGTGGCAGATTTTGTATATGAAATCTTCAACTGGGTGATGGTACCGCTACATGTCACTATTTTCGGCTACCCGCCACCCAGGATCTCAGACAGTATAGTGACGAATTTGAACAGCATAGCGGACTGGTATGTAGAAGCTGAATTCTCATATCTCAGATTTTTCGGGGCTTCTGTTCCCCTGTATGCATTGCCATTATTCATTCCCGAAAAGATGGCTTGTCGTGAGGTTGCTAGACAAATAGTAATCGGTGGTATAATCAAGGAGCTTAAGGGATACTCAAAGAAGGTATGGCCACCTTTTCCTATTCATTTGAATTCATATTCTTTATTAGATTTCGGGCATGCCAAAGCTGAGGCAGCATCCCTGGAAGACCTAAATTTGGTCCTTATTGAATTCAAGAAGAACGATCCGCAAAGGGTCGTGAGTAATCATTTGACCAGTTGCGGACTCAAGAGATTCGAGCACGAAAATTCGCCCTCGAATGACATTTTCCAAGGCGCAAGATCTTATGCCAAGATTTTAGCTCGGATCCAAACATTGGCACCTAAAGAGAGGGCCGATGTTCTGAAATTCTAAGAACATAGACGCAGTTGTATTCCCGCAGTATTACGACGTGAGAGTCCGAGTATAGTGGAGGTGAAACATAAAGATGTCGAAGACACCAAGGATGCGACTCTTGGTCAGGAAAAACACCAAGACAGGGAAGAGAAAACTAAGAGTCTGAAAGTAGAGATAAAGACTCCCGACCCACCGAAGAAGCAGAGTCTGGTTACTACTCCGGGACAATTAGTGAAGCAAATCATAGAACCTATCACATCAGTTACCCCCTTGCAGTCAACTCGGGGAAATATTGATGTAGGGTGGATCTTCAATGAAGAGTTGAGGCCTATAGGGGTGGAAGAGCTCCCTCTGAATGAGTTCTTCTTCGATAAGAAGAGAAAGGTAGTGGTAAAGAGGGAATTCTATTAGGAAGGGGAGTCGACAGTCAAGAAATACAAAGTTATGACTGATGGGAAGGACAAGAAGAATGAACAATTCACCATGGAAATAGATGGGACATTAGGGGCATATGCCACAGCAAACCAATTTTCAGTCGGGATGTTGAAAAACCAGCTGAAACGAAAAAATCGCCTCATCAAGACCCTAGAAGGCAGACTAGCCACAACAACGAAGGCTGCCAAAGACCATGCGAGTGTAGGAATAGAGCAAGCAAGGTTGGCCGATAAAAGTGAGATAGAGATGCTCAAGACTAAGCTCGAACAAGCGTAGCTGGTGGTTCAGGATGGTCAGATGCAAGCGACTCAGCAAAAATATTTGATTGAAGACCTACAGGCTAGATTGGAAATCGCCGAAAGTAAAGTGATAAATATCGGGATGTTCCAGTCCTAGGCGATAGAGATTCGGAGTAGGGTCTCTGTGGCCCAACGAAATTTACTCGCAAAGGTAAAGTTGATCCGGGACAACTGTTTTCTAGTTAATCAAGTTTTGGAGAATTTATCTGGTAGAGAAAGAGGAGTTGGAGCAGCACGGGTCGCTTTTCAAGAGGTTGTGATAGCCATAAACAACATGGATTCTGGAAGCACTCCCAGGTTTACCATTTCGAAGCAGACCAGAGGAAACATTTTATTAAAGGAATGGGAACACAACATCTCGGAAGGTAAGCTGCAAGCCAAGAGGGTAACAAAATCCTTAGAAGAGGCTTTTAGCTCTATAGATGGTAATCTGCTAGGCATTGATAGCGGAGGTAATGCTCAGACGTTGATTCAAATGAATATGGCAAAAATCTCACTTGATTTAAAGGAAAAAGAGGAAAGAGATTCAACCGATATCTCCCAAGTGACTATGGCAGACATAGTCCAAATAGACAAATGTATGATTAAACCAAGCGCGCAATTATGCGCTATCGACATCATAGACAAACAGATGGGAGACAAGCTACCACAATTAGCCCGAGATTGTTACTCTTTTGAAGCCAATTGTCAAGCAGAACCGTCAAGGCTGATATCTCGGCTGGTTGAAAGATGTGTCACTTGTACCGAGCACACACGAGGACAAGCTTCTGGCACCAAGTGAAGATAGAGAGGAAGAAATGGAGCGATTGCTCTCCTCCCTATCGTAACTGAAAATTTTGCAACGATTGATATTCCATCTTATTGTAAAACTGTATAAATACACCATAGAAAGAAAGAAACAAGGCTGGACCTTTTGTGTCGATTGTAATAGAGGTTTTACATTTTGAGAGTTAATATAAAGCAAATCTGAAGATTCTCAATTCCATCACGACTATGTTATGAGTTTGTTTTCTTGTATCTCATATTTCGTTTCATTTCAAATTCGTATCTGATGAATGCTTCGTTATAATTTAGTACAACCTCTACTATAGAGAATGAATTTTGGTTTTCTATATTGTTTACTATTTTTCCTCTGTACCAACTATCAGCAGGTATAAGACCAGTCAACACTTTTAGAATTCTATATATATTTTTTGCTTCATCGGGTTACTTCTTTACATTTTTATTCTTCTATTTATACGTGAGATTCTCCCTTGATAGGAGGCTTACCCAATAGACAGCTAAATGTTTTCCTCCCACCTCATACATTTTATTAAAATATAACCTAGTTACGGGAAAGAGCCTTTGATTTGCATTCCTTTTATTCCTGAAACAACAGACTCTCTTTCATTACGACCGAATTGAGACAGAACTCAAACTCCCCCTGAGTTCTCCTTATTTTACTGTTCCTCCATGACTGTCCCTGTACCAACACAGCCCAACATTGAACCCAGATTATCAAATCAAACACACATTGCCTTAAACCTCTTCGATACTATTCTTAAAACTTCCACTACCCGGGTTGAACTCGAACGTTCATGGGCAACAATTGAACAGGATATAAACATCCAGAAACAGTTGGAAGCTAGACAACGCCAACACATAAATCTTCGCTAGTTTCCCTTGCTGAAGGTTGACGTTTCTCTCTTCCCTACTCTTTACCCACTTTCGGATGCCTAGACACTGTACTTCTGAGCCTTAAGTACAGACTCTGGAACAACACAATGGAACAGTCCTCTCAGCCCAGAAATGTATGGAAATGACATAAAGTGGAGATGAGGCAACTCGGCTTCACAATCCTGATATTCAACATGAGCGGGTCTTCAAACAGGCTATGATACCATGTTCGACAACATAGGTATCCAATAGAGGGCGAACACCTTCATTAGCCACTCACATAACCAGCTCAAATATCAACACACTGATGTTTTCACATGGTAAAACCCCTACAGGGAAACATCCACAGCCCCAGCTAACACGTCCACTTGGAGCAGTTTATTAATGCAAAGAAAAAGATTACAGAGAGATTTTACAAGAGAGTTTCTCACAATCGATCATCGGAAAATGACCCTCCATGCTCTTTAAATAGAGATCATGGACCAATCGGGTGTTAAGCCACATATCAATGGTCGTTAAGATCAAGGAGAGTATGAACCGTCAGATCACTCTATTTCGGGAACATATCGTGATTGTCGGATTTTCTAACTACAAATGCATACTAATGCATACTAAAGAAACACACTAAGAAACACACTTTTTCCTAATGACATATTAGACCAAGTAGATCTTAACTAACTTCTAAGTGTCTAAATATCCTAACAGACACAGGTCCAAACACATCATTGTGCACCAACTGTAAAATTCCCTCTACCCTCATTGCACCATAGGGGAATCTTACCCAATTCTACTTCCCATATACACAATGTTCACATAAATCAAAATCCAAAGAGTCTTTTAACATACGTTCAACCATATATTTACTGTGTAGTAGTTCAAAACCATTCTCTCTGATATTCCCTCATCTTTGATGCCACAACATAGTCTTTTCTCCAAAGACTGTAGGAGTTTTTTCTTCATTAGCTCCAATCTCAGGAACAATAGAACTATTGCACCCATCACTAATAGTTCTTCCTTGCAGCTTATACAAAGTTCCAAACCAAACTCCCTTCAACAACACCATTGCTCCTCAAACCATCCTACAAGTTTCTTTCTCAAACACTACTTTTACCTCTTCATCGTCCATTTTGCTTATAGAAATCAAATTTCTTTTCCAATCCTGGGATGTGCAAAACACCAGGGAGTGTTCTAATCCTTCCATCCATGAGCTTCAACTTGCATTTTCCTTGTCCTATGATTTTGGTTGTCGATTCATCACCTAGGAAAAAATTGCCTCTATCATACCTTTCATATTCACAAAACCACTCTTTGTAGGGAGTCATATGAAATATGCTCCTAAATCAACCAACCATGCCTCATGATTTGCATGTGTGCTTGAAGAATCCAAGTACACATCCCTTCCTTCTTCCGTGGAAGTTTTCACTTCTATAGAAAGAGCATCTTTAGATCCCTTCCCTCTCTCAACACTTTAAAATATATATTACTTCTTTAGCGCCCTTCTTTTTCATATCTCCAACATACCTTTACAAAATTTCTAGGATATTTGGATCTTCCCTTAGATTTAGATCTCCCACTTGAGGACTTAGATCTATTTCTTTCTCGAGAGAGTCCTCTTGCAATAATGTATCTGTGCTCTGTCCTTCCATGTTCTTTCGCCTCATCTCCCTGTACAACAAGGATGATACCACATCATCAAAACTTAAAGTAGTCTTATTACTACCTATGGCCACAACACGACTATCCCACAAGTTTGGTAAAGAGCACAATAAATTGATACACTTATCTTCATCAAAAATATTAATATCAACAAATAATAGTTGACTTACCACTATATTGAAGGCATTCAAATGCTCTGTCGCCAAGTCTCCATATTCCATCCTCACGTTGTACAACTTCTTCCACAGAAACAATTTGTTTTCCAAGGACTTTAACAGATACAAAGCACCTAACTTATCCCACAATGCCTTGGTTGTAGCTTCCCCTCACACATTCAGTAATTATGAATCTGAGAGACACAACCAGTTTGTGCTCTTTGCCTTTCGATCCAAATTTTTCCATTCTTCTGTTGATGTTCATGTAGATGCAATACCTAGATCCACAACAATCCATTGATCTTTGTCCACCAGTAGATCTTCCATCTTGAGCTTCCACAACTCAAAACTGTTCCCATTAAATTTCTCGATCACTATTTTCAAATTGCTCACTATTTATTTTCACTTAAAGAATCGATACCATGGATCTCACACTGTAACAAGGTTTATCAGATACCCAAGCCAAACCCTTAGCCACAAAGGCATTTCCTTGAAGCCGATAAAAGCTTTGATGCAAAATGTATATTTTAACCTTGTACAATTAATTATTGCAAACATATTCTTAACAAAATAGAAAAGATACAATGACACACACATACACACATACACACATTATACAAAGATTTTTACCGTGGAAACCCAAACTGGGAAAACAAACAACCTGTTTAGAGCCAGACCTCTAATCTTCTATTCATCATATATCTTCATTGTTTATACTACAATATATATATATATATGATCCCGCGACATCCAAAACCCCTAATCCATTGGCCCAGATTAGTCAACAACCCTAATTCCTTAACTGCAATTAGAAAATCATCGACGAAATCCATGTGTCGAATAACCATCCAAGCAATTGACGAATATCCAAAAATAGGCGAATAAACCTTCCAATTTTTTTTATCGAGGGCTCTGCCCCCAAGGCCCCCATTAAAGGGACCTACAATCATGCAAAGAATATAAAACATACCTAACATGTCACTCTTATCAAGTAGAATCCACATTAACTAATTATGAATTGAAATGTGTGAGATCAAAATGATCAATTGTTGAAATCATTGAACCTTAAAAAGATTTTAAGAATCTTTTTCTTTTGTACTTTTAACAATATTTAACAATTGTTGAAATTGAACAAGCTTTTAACAATATTTATTTCCTTTCTCAATTTGTAGAATTTAAGTAGTGTGATCATAACAATTGGACATATAAACCTACCTCAAATTCAAAGGAATGATGGAGAAGACATTACACCATTGTCAAAAACAACGATTTTCAAGGATGACATCTTCCCTCATCCACATCATGCTAAGATGCACTGCTCCACTGCCCTAGAACACACCTCCTTCTCTTAAAAAGCGTGAGTCGTAGTTTAGAAATAATGAGCAAGCCCCAACTTTTTTTAATTCATAGATAGAGTAACACATACACTTAGGAACATGCATGCATTATTAACACGTGCACATTCCTAGAACATGCACATGTTCTTTTAAATATGACTTGCCGACCTAGTTGGAAAGTTTGTGCGGTTGTTCAGACAACTCGAAGGCTAATGTAAAATGAACACATGCATGCTTTTAAGAATGTGGATACATTTCTACATGAACATATTCCTCATATACCCATTGCCACTTTTTTTCCATAATCTTCAAGCAAGGGCCCTTTAACAAGGTTTAATTAAGTTGATGGTAACCCAAATGGTAATCAATCTTACAATGATGCCAATTTGAAACATTATAAATTAAACTTTTAGATATGCAACCCATAACAAATCAAACATTGTAATGTTATCTACATGCTATCATTCATAAATGTGATTATAAAGGAAATCTAAGGAGTTTACTTTATGAGCTCATCTCTTTTATCTAACACCCCACCATGGGAGTTTAGGGAGTGGAGGTGACATTGTTTATGGAAAAGTAAGAGTCACAAATGAACTTAGAGAAGAGCCTTCATTGTTCATAATGAATAAGAGGTACAAAGAAGCTCAAGAAGAATATTTTTAATTGTGCATAACTAGTAAAATACAAGTTATTCACAAATTGCGATGTCCATGGATCAATATATTTTTATAGTAGCTTAAAGTTATAATAGTAGTTCAATGAGACAGTGATATGGGGATGGGAAACTTAACTAGAATATGTAGAGATGATATCTCAATCTCAAAATATTTGTAACATGACCTTCCTAATTCGTTAAGTCATCAAAACTGTCAAGATTTAATAAAAATTATTTCCAGTATTATAGAGCATAAAGATGAATTATTAAAGAAAACCAATTAATTCATTATGGTTTTTCTTAAAATCATTTGTCCTTAAAATCCAAACAACCAGTGTTTCTATAATACATAGAAATATTAAAAAAAAATCTTATACAATATTATCTAATAAGATGGAAAAATAAATAATTGTTAATTTTATTTTAATTGGTATTTTTTTCAAGTCATAATTAAAAGTTAAGGCAAATGCCTCGTTCTCGTCAATAGAGATACATAAACATAGAATTAAAAAAAACTTATTTGAGTGTTCAAATGATGATTGTGTATTGAGTGTAGTGCTATCATGGTACCCTTCCATGATACTCAAAACAATTTTACATAAATGAAATGGACAGGAGGACTAAAAATTAATGGAACTTATATATGGGTGATGTAGTTGGTTATCATGTTAATCTCACACACTAAAGGTTCTGATGTAGTCGAAACATTTTATGTTTTGGTATTTTGTTATGGTTTTTGTTGGAAATCTAGTTAGAAATTTAGAAAAATAGTTGGAATTGCAGATTTCAGTGGTTGAGATTACCTATAATTATCCTCGAACACTATAAAAATGTGATTTCGCCAACAATCATGTTTCTCAATTACAATGATAGTAGCTGGAAAAAAACAAGAAACAAAAAATATTTAGGCTATGCCAATAAAAACTATGTCACAAAAGAAAATTCATCATTTAGCATTTAATTTACTAATGCGTAACCTTGTAAAATTTAAATAGATTATATAATATTTAACTTGCGAATTCATAATCCATTGACAACTCGAAGGGTTTAGAGGTTGCCGATTTCTTAAATTTTTTATATAATATTATTGAATATATATATATATATATATATATATATATATATATATATAAATTTTGTTACATTTTGGGTGAATTTTCATAAAGATATCTAGCCTAGTTTGCATTCACAAAGACATGTATGTCCAACACTGTATCTAATCCTGGTCTTCCTTGGTATCACAATCCATAACTAGTAGTTCCACAAAAATACCTGAAAATTCTCTTTACTGATGTACAATGTTACTTCCCTAGTTTTAACATATAAGTGCTCAAAACTTCCATTGCATGTGCAATGTCTCGTCTAGTACAAAAAATTGCACATATCAAACTACCAACCACACTAGCATATGTAACATGATACATGTCCTCTTCCTCTTCTTGTGGCTTCAGACACTGATATGCAGATAACTTTACACCTACATGAATAGGAACCCTGACCGTTTTAATTCTTGCATATTAAACCTATGAAATATTGTCTCGACATGTATCCTTTGATTTAACCAGAGCTTCATGTTTGCTCGATCTCTTTTAATTTCTATGCCCAAAATGAAATTTGCAGCACCAATATCCTTTATGTCAAATTTATAGGTAAACTAATTTTTCACATCCTAGATAATCTCTTTATTGTTTCCTATCAACAACATGTCATCCACACATAAGACCAAATAAATGATTAATTTGAAACACACACAATGATCTGTGTTGTTCCTTGTGAAACCAAGTCCCAACATATAAGTATCAATTTTTTTATACCACATCCTTGGTGATTTCTTTAACCCATACACTGACTTTTTCAGCTAGTGTAGTAGCTCTTTATTTCCCTTCACAACAAAGTCTTATGGTTGCTTCATGTAGATTTCTTCTTCCAGAACCCCATGTAGGATTGTTGTTTTCACATCTATCTGTTCTACTTCAAAATCAAACGCAACAACAACATATAAAAGAAATCTAATACAAGTTAACTTGGCAACAAAAGAAAAAATTTCACCAAAGTCAATTCCCTCTACCTGGGAATAACCTTTTTCTACTAACCAATATTTGTATTTCTCCACTTTTCCTTCTGCATTTAACTTCTTCTTAAACATCCATTTGTTGCCAATGGAAATTCTTCCAATAGGAAACTCCACTAGATCCCAAGCCTCATTCTTGTCTAAGGCTGTCATTTCTTGAACCATGGCCTCTTTCCAGAGTTTGCCATCCTCTGAATCTACTACCTCTCTAACAGTTCTAGGATCATCTTCATTGATAAACAAAAAAAAAAATGAACCGAAATAAGTGAAGATTTTCTGAGGTCCTAACAAGCTTCCAACTGGGTTTGTCTTTGACCTCAAGTTGGCTCTAAGTTCCAGCTGTCAAACAAGTATTTTCTGTTGTTTTATAACAACAAATTGTTCCATAACTTTACTGTTGTTTTGTTATGATTACATAATCTTTTAAGGTGGTCTAGCATGTAGTTTTAGTAGCCAATAGGTTAGTACATGCATGCCTTAAATACACAACACACCTCAAGATATTTACAATTGAAATAATGTTGTTCTAAACTCTAGCATACATGAAAATGGACACAAAGGTTTTTGGTCAACATGACCCTGGACAACCCCCCCTGGGAAAAACCAATTTGGAATATTAATCTATATATGTGATGTAAATAATGTGATTTACAACAAGTACATGAAACAAATGAACCTGATACAATGGAAACCCCTCTCAAGTTGTTATACAATTCCAAGAAGGTAGATGCGTCTAAGCATGGTGCGCCCTTCTCCTTTGTTGTCCAATATCATTGAAAGCTTGCGCCCTTTCTCCTTGAAGCTTTGTTGAATAAACCCTTGCACAAAACTCTGAACAAGTGTGATACCTCTCCAACAAATCTCTCCTCAATGCAATCTGACAAGTGTAAGTACTCCCTTCTATAAGTGCATCCTCCTCTTATAGTGTGCCCTCCTCCAAGCAAGCATCAACACCACAAAACAATGGAAGCCAAATCCTCCTAGAGCCCTCCATGGAAGGAGGCGTCCTTGAAAACCTCATCCAATGCTTCCATATTCATCTCCATATCTCTACTCTTCCTCTCCAAGTGAACATAAGAGTGAATGAGCTTCTCTTGGCCCTATGCTCCCTTCTTGAACCTCCACAAAGAAACATAAAAGATGGATGGTTGAGATCACTCCATCCCATCTCTAATAAAAGGTTGAGATCATCCGACAATAATCTCACTCACAAACCCACTTTGGGTTAAGTTCCCTAAATTCACTTTATGTCTCCTAATTCACCCACAAAGTGAATTAATAGTCACTTTAGGATAAAATGACCAAATTTCATTTTTGACTTAAATCTCCTAAGTGAAAGTGAAATTAGACATAAAGTACAAGGTACATAGTATCAAAGTATTTCCCACTTGTGGTTAGAGACTCAAAACCACAAGGGGACCACTTCCTAAGGTACACAAATCTCAACAATAAGGTGGACTATACATGTATGGTTGTCTTCTTTCCCCAACTGATTTCCTCAATACTGGAGTATGAGGGTCTTGTTATTCTTATTCATGTTCTTTTGTAGGGTCTAATTCATCATCCTTGAACTCAAACTCTATTTTCTCTGGTTCTTCCTTCCTTGGTAGGACTTCCTGTTTGACAATATCTTTGATTTCTCTCAATACCACATCTCGGATATACACTACCTTCTTATTTTCTGGGTCACAAATCTTATAACCTTTCAAACCATCTTTATACCCAATAAATATACACTTTTCATCCTTTTTTTCTAGCTTATTCATGCTTTATTTTGGAACGTGAACATAGGAATCATATTCAAATACCGTGAGATGTGTGAGAGAGGGTTTCTTACCAGTCCATACCTCATGTGGAGTATTTTCATCCAATATTGATGAGAGTGATCGATTGACTATGTAACATGTAGTACCCACTGCCTCTGCCCAAAATTATTTTCGTAACTCGACACAACTGAACATGCACCTTGCTTTTTCCATCAATGTCATGTTCATCCTTTCTACAACTCCATTTCGTTGAGGTGTGTATGGAGTATTCTTCTTCCTCGTTATACCACAATTTTTATAGAATTCTCTGAATTCATTTATGCAGAATTACCCTCCATTATCCATCATCAACATCTTAATTCTCTTATTCGTTTGATTCTCCACAAGAGCCTTAAACTCTTTGAATTTCTTCATGAGGAAATAAATATAAGTATTCCACGAGGAGTCATCTATAAATGAGACATAGTACACAAATTTTCCCAATTATGGAGCCGACACAGGTCCAAACACATCATTGTGCACCAACTGTAAAATTCCCTCTACCCTCATTGCATCAGAGGGGAACCTTACCCAATTCTACTTCCCATATACACAATGTTCACATAAATCAAAATCCAAAGAGTTGTTTAACATACCTTCAACTATACCTTTACTATGTAGTAGATGAATACCATTCACTCTAATATTCCCTAGTCTTTGATGCACACCATAGTCTTTTCTACAAAGCCTGTAGGAGTTTTTTCTTCATTAGCTCCAATCTCAAGAACAATAGAACTATTGCACCCATCACTACTAATTCTTCCTTACAACTTATACAAAGTTCCAAACTGAACTCACTTCAACAACACCATTGCTCCTCGAACCATACTACAAGTTTATTTCTCAAACATTATTTTTACCTCTTCATCATCCATTTTTCTTATAGAGATCAAATTTCTTTTTTAATCCTGGGATGTGCAAAATACTAGGGAGTATTTTAATCCTTCCATTCATGAGATTCAACTTGAATTTTCATTGTCTTATGATTTTGGTTGTCGAGTCATCACCTATGAAAACATCACCTCTATCATACCTTTCATATTCATAGAACCACTCCCTGTAAGGAGTCATATGAAATATGCTCCTAAATCAACGAACCATGCCTCATGACATGCATGTGTGATTGAAGAAGCCAAATACACATCCCTTCCTTCTTCTGTGGAAGTTTTTTCTTCTGTAGAGAGAGCATCTTTAGATACGTTCCCTCTCTCAACACTTTTGGATCTATATTACTTCTTGTAGAGCCCTTCTTTTCCATATCTCCAACATACCTTTACAAAATTTATGGGAGATTTGAATCTTCCCTTAGATTTAGATCTCCCACTTGATGACTTAGATCTATTTCTTTCTCGGGAGAGTCATTTTGCAATAAGGCATATGTGCATAGTCCTTCCATGTTCTTTCACCTCATCTCCCTCGACAACAAGGATGATACCACATCATCTAAACTTAAAGTAGTTTTATTACTACCTATGGCCACAACAAGACTATCCCACAAGTTTGGTAAAGAGCATAATAAACTGATATACTTATTTTCATCAAAAATATTAATATCAACAAATAATAGTTGACTTACCACTATATTGAAGGCATTCAGATGATCTGACACCGAGTCTCCATCTTCCATCCTCAGGTTGTACAACTTCTTCCACAGAAACAATTTGTTTACCGGGGACTTTAACTGATACAAATCACCTAACTTATCCCATAATGCCTTGGTTGTAGCTTCCTCTGACACATTCAATAATTATGAATCTGAGAGACACAACCAGATTGTGCTCTTTGACTTTCGATCCAAATTTTTCCATTCTTCTGTTGATGTTCATGTAGGTGCAATACCTAGATCCACAACGATCCATTGATCTTTGTCCACCAACAGATCTTCCATTTTGAGCTTCCACAACTCAAAACTGTTCCCATTAAATTTCCCAATCACTATTTTCAAACCGCTCGCTATTTATTTTCACCTAAAGAATCGATACCACAGATCTCCCACTATAACAAGGTTTATTAGAGACCCGAGCCAAACCCTTAGCCATAAAGGTGTTTCCCTGAAGCCAATAAAATCTCTGATGCCAAATCTAGATTTTAACCTTCTATAATTAATTATTGCAAAAAGATTCTTAATAAAATAGAAAAGATACAATGACACACACACACATACACACATTATACAAATTTTCTTACCGTGAAAACCCATGCTGGGAAAACAAAAAACCTGTTTAGAGCCAAACCTCTAATCTTTTATTCATAATATATCTTCATTGTTTACACTAATATATATATATATATATATATATATATATATATATATATATATATATATATATGATCATGCGACATCCAAAACCCCTTATCTATTGACCCAGATTAGTGAACAACCATAATTTCTTAACTGGAATTAGAAAACCATCGATGAAATCCATGTGTCGAATAAACATCCAAGCAATTGACAAATATCCACAAATTGACGAACAAACCTTCCAAAAAAAATTGTCGGAGGATATGCCCCTAAGGCCCCCATTAAAGGGACCTACAATCATGCAAAGAATATAACACATACCCAACATGTCACTCTTATTTTGTAGAAGCCACATTAACTAATTATGAATTGGAATGTGTGAGATCAAAATGATCAATTGTTGAAATCATTGAACCTTAAAAAGATTTTAAGAATCTTTTTCTTTTGTATTTTTTTTTTTTTCAATGTGTTTTTTTTGGTACCATTTATTTGTGTGGTGGTTTGCACCATATACATATGTATTAAATATTCTTTTGCTTATGATACCTAACATCACAAAATGTTAATCCATGTAAAATTTGTTTTGGTGATTTACACCTTACACTGTGAAGCTGCTTTGCATATGTAGTTAGCACATGAAACATGAAAAAATTTACAAGCTCCACTTTTACACCTAAAATTGTAACTCCATTTGTATCTACTCATATATACATAATTTTTGTATCAAATATTTCAAAAACCTTATATAAATAATGATGCTAATGTGAAGATAAAATACCATATTTTTTGTATTATAAATCAAAGATAAACAATCTATATTAGTTGAAAATAAAATAAACTTAAACTTATTGGTACTTTCTTTCATGTATCTTTATTTCTGTCATATAAGGTAACTAACTGGATGTTGTATTTTTATTACTGTGATGTGATACATTACCAAATTTACCAAATATTTGAGGACGTGGAGGGCTAAAATAAGGAGGAGACTCCCACAAGCTGGAATTTATTGTGGAAGAAGAAGAAACACCACATTGACAGGAAGTCTCTCGCCTTCCCGGAGCGGAGTCAGCTTTGAGTTTGGAGCACATTACCGAAGTGAGCACACGCATATAAAGACAAGTCTCGGTTGGTTGTTCACATGCAGCGCTGCATTGCCAATTGCAATGGACAATAATGTTATAACTTGAACACATGGAAATATAAAAGATAGAACTGTATAACACTATATCATACTTATTATAATCAATGCGCATCTGGTGTAGTGGTATCATAGTACCCTCCCACGGTACTGACCGGGGTTCGCTTCCCCGGATGCGCAATAGAGTTGATTTTCTTTCCTCAAACTGAAAAGCGTCTGTTTTACTGTCAGGTCCCCAATTCGAGCGCTATTTATACCTGATCAACAAAGTAATAACAATGATAGAGTCGCTGGAAACCAAAAAAAAACCAGGTGTCTGGGTGGTGTAGTTGGTTATCACGTTAGTCTCACACACTAAAGGTCCCCAGTTCGAACCTGGGCTCAGACATTTTGGTCCTATTTGACGCAATGTACATTCAATATTTGATTCGGACACAGTGAAGTGAGGTTACTGTTTTACAGACTGTGTTTGGGTTAGTAAAGACTCTGATGACCTCAACACGTTGGAGTTTTTAGTTTGAAAATATAATTAGTTTTAGTTCACAAATATTATGACACTCTTAGTTTTAGGTCTACTTCAATCCAAAGCCAATAATTAACACTATTTACAAAGATTTGCAATGTGTAGTATTATTCCATTCTGCACAAAGTCTTTTACAACTGATTTAAGATGACTTGTTTTAAGATTGAATTGCAGAAGAAATGCCTCCCAGGTATAACTGAAGAAAAGTATTACAAAATGGGGACACCATATATAGGTTTGATGGCATCTCCCACAGACGTGATTTAGGGCATGGGCACATCTTTGCAATAGCTTGGATGGTCACGATACCGTTGTGGATATATTCTTGCTTTATATATGCTACAAGTTTTCTATTGGCTCTGATTCTCACCAATAGTTCAAGGTGCATTTTTCTTTGTGGGTATTTATTTGCAAGAAGTGGCAAGTAGAATCAATTATTGAGGTTCCCCCTTTCCACTCCTGTTGGTTGGTACAGTAGTTGCGGCTACAATCATGGTTGGAGTTTCTCACCTAAGCATATATGTCATAGACATTAGTCTTTACACTGATTTAACTAAGGCAATAGTGGAAGATTTGGTTGTAAATCTAAGTTGGACCAGCTATAGGAAGCATAAGAGGCAGTAAGTAGAAACATAAGCTCCAATAGTAGCACATAAAACTATGTTGACCTAGAATATCAATGAGTAATACAATTGTGTTGAGTCTAACAAGCCCACATCTATTTCAACTCTAAAACATTTTGCTAATGTTGAGGATTGTGAAATATCTAGGCAGAGGAACAGATTTTCCACTAAAGGGCTGCTAGATCTAAGTTTGTCTTCTCCCAAAGTTTTGTTACTTAGGAGATCTTTGATGTTGAAAATTCTTATTGGTGGGTTATGCTTAACACCATCTTGGAATCCTAGCCACTATGATATTATTACAAAAGAAAAAGAAAAATCTATTGACCATTGAAGTTTGCAGCTCCAATAATATTATAAAAGGATTCATGTTTGCATGAAGGGTAAGGATGATATGTCTTGTCCATTTGCTGCAATTTATGCGCAAGAAATGGAACAAGTAGTACATGGTACTATTGATAGACATAGAGTCTTGCCTAGTTATTTTCACTGTATGTTCGTTTATTTCAAAAGTCTCCATTATTGGGCAAAAGGTGCTAGGAATGCATTGTTGACAAACATGGTTTGGTACAGTCTAAAGCACTCTATACATATACTCAACTTGAATGAGATAATATAGGCATTACTAGTTGCAATTGCTCTTGAGAATAAATCCCATTGGAGGTGATAAGGATCAAGAATAAACAAAGGGATAGAAAGGGTGGTTTTAATATCTCAATTCCAATATGACGTTTATCACACTTGACATGACACTTTGTGACAACTTCCTCTATGTTAGATTTTGGGAAAAAAGCATCCTTAAGGTTTGATAAGATTTTTTTTCTCTCTCTAAATATGGATTTTTATTTTTATCGTTGTAACATCCCCATTTTAATCCCCTGATCAATTTGTAATAAATCATAATTAGTGATGATATGATCTCAACATATAAATATTACTACCATGCCATGGTAGTTTAAACATTGTAAATGTATTAATTGTTTAATAAAGAAAGCCAACCAACTGATTGAAGGGTGGAGCACTAGTATTGCCCATGATACCACAAGAGGGAATAGTGAAGGGGCGTAGAGGGGGTTCATCATGCTTGAGATCCCAAGCCACCTTGCTGAACTATTTTTGAAAATAATAAGTTAATTCCCTTTTTCCTAATTTAAAAGAAAATCAATTAATAAAAGAGGGTTTGTAGTTGAACAATCGACCACCCACAATGAATGGAAGTATAGAGGACTGTCAGCGAGGGTAAAACAAGTACCCATCTCAATTACCAGGGTTGACCCACGTGTTCCTTTTGACAGAAGGAAGAGAAGTGTGAGTCGAGAACCTTCTTGGAGAAGAAAGGAAGAGATGAATGAGAGGTAGGGAAGACAATTCAAGTGGAGATAATTCGAGAGATAGAGCTCATGCTCGAATGGAAGGAACAAGACACAAGGACAAAGGTTTACGGAGCAAGAGAGCTCGTGAGGTTGGACAGAGAACCCTGAACCCAACTCGAAGTGACAGGGTCGCGAGCTTGATGCCTGCAGAGCAATAGAAGGGACTCCCTTGTGCTAAGAGAATCCAATTGGAAAAGCAGCTAAGAAACCTCATGGAGGCCCTGGGCATGGTGGGTATGGATGGTTTAAGCCAATAATAGCTATGAAGGAGAGTGGCCTTCACATTGTGAATTATTTCTCTAAGAGGATGAATAATCCTCTGGTGGTGTGATGGCCTAGCAGGAGAGTGGCTAGTTGCAGAAAGGGTTAGTGCATCTAAGCCTATGGTTGGGTGGAAAAGCGCCCACCCTCAGTCAGTTTGGTCTGGCTTGCAAGTTATGATTAAATAAGTGCTCACAATACCATATGTATGTCAATGTTTAAAATGGGATGTGAATATCTTGAATTCCCGAGTCTATATGGATTTATGGACATAATGAATGATTGTATGATTCTGTAATTTGTCCTGTATAATTAAGTTCATTTCCATACTCGTTACATTGTTATTGAATGCATGCACAAGTAATCTGAGGCCTATGGCCAACAACCCTATGCACGGGCATGCGTTCCCTATGTGCAAGGAGTGTATTGCAGAGAAACCCAAAAGGATTGCAGAGTCGGTGGGATAGGCAGAGTCCTACACAAACTTTCTTGGGAAAATCTTATTTGGTTGTAGAATCATGGTCCAGTGGAATTGTGAGGTCATTGACGTCACAATGACATGGAGCCATGTGTTGATGACATGGTGATAAGAGTGTGGACTGCCTTGGTGGTAGTTTACCCATGGTAGAAAATTGATGGAAAGTTGCAGTGGAGAACTCTATAAGTCCAAGTGCCAAGGATAAATCTAGAATGTGCATCAGGTAATGAGAATTTATCTCAACCATCCGTCGGAGATCGACAGTCATGAGGGCCTAGTTTGGGAAATATTTCTAAAGAAGGGAATCCCAATAGCCTCTCTTTGAATAATAGGTGTTAGTCGATCATTGTAAGTCGGATTTGGGAAGGCCATTCGGCCTTTTTGGGCGCGTTAAGCGCCAGACATTTTTAAGATTGAAAATGATATGGACCGTTAGATCGGGAAGTCCTCAATCGTCTTCGAGAAAGTGTTTTCGGGAGAATCTGTTCAGAGAGTCTAGTGGTGACTTTTCATTTCCAAAGAGTTTTGTCTGACATAACTAAATGTTGCGCATCTTTGAGCTCAAAAACATCATGGGTCATTAGATTGAGCATCTATGGGTTGTTATATTTGTCGGAATAATGGGGCTCCATTAATGACCACACAACTTGGGATCCTGAAGTGATCTAGGTCATTGGCCAACATGATGGTCAACCATTCGATCTATCAGGCGAGCATATTGTCTCAGAAGGGACAGATGCAGATAATAATTCCATGTCAACAAATGGTGACATAAGTGCCATGCTAGTTGAGTGATAGGTGGAGCTCTGTCATTGGCTACACACCAATGAGGATAGACGAGTTACAAAGCACCACATGGAAGTCAAGTACAGGTAGGAACCATAGTTTGGAATGGTAATTGGTGAGAGGATAGATAAAGTATCGAGAGTTAATCTCAACCATTCAGTGGTGGACACGATGAACGTGGACCATTCATTCTATTGGGAGTTAGGTTTTGGGAAGATCCTGTAAAGGTGTAAAGTGGAGTTTTCCCAAATGGATGATTCCGACATGTATCAGACTATGAATTTTAGGAGAAATCGTGAAGTGTGGTAAACTAACATTTCAACGCTGTAAGTATGAAGGAAGGGGAGTCTGATAGTGCATCAAGCTTCAGATTTAGGGACCGTGAACTTAGCAAGATGTCCTTCTCCGATAAGATGTTCATGATAGCCTTGCGGCCTTTGTATTTTCAAAAGGCTAGAGTATGGTGAGAAAGGAGAACCTGATAGTATTTGGACTGTGGGCTTTAGAAATATCCATGAGGCACGGTAAGATGGGCATCCCGACAATGGAAGCCTAATAAAGAGAGTTTTCTAGGTTTACATGGGAATCTAATAGTGTTATAGGCTTCAAACTTCAGATGAACTCGTGAAGACTTGCAACTAGAGTTTTTGATGGTTTTTTTTTTATAGTCTAGAGGGATTTGAAATCTAAAAGTCATATGTCCAATAGTATAACAACATGACACATCAACCAGTTGGTGGAGGATAGGTCCATGTGGACGACAAGGGACCAGTGACAATGGCTAGCACGTGTGAAGCAAGTCCACATGGACAGAGTGATGTCATCATAAGAAAAATGCACAAGAAACTTTAAAGGTGCATAACTTCTTTCCCATATCTTGGAATTGAACATAATTACAGTCATTGAAAATCTCTTAAAGAGAATAATTGGCTCATGAGCTCAGAATCATAATTAAAGTGATGGTTACGGAGAGGAATTTTGTATGTCCCACCGGCCTAATGATGATTAGGGGGTTAGGTGTGTTATAGAGTCATATCAGAGTAGAGTTACAACGCTTAGGATGTATGGTCCAAGAACCATGACAAGAGTGAAGAATTGCAGGGTTGGTTGAAAAACTCATATGACAAAGTTTGCACAAGAAGTCAAAATTTATCCCGTGGTTTAAAATTAAGTTCTATTCTTTTTCTGTGAAAGGAGTAAAAGTTCCACCCATGTGTATTCTTAACTGAAATGAGTCTTATATACACTAAAAACATATTTTAAGAGTGAACAATAGATGGAACATAGCCATAAGTTGGGGTTTTTGTAAGCCATAGAAATCCTTATGAAGGCCAAGTAATTGTATGCATTTCAAGTGCATAATTAACTAATAGTGGCTTGTTGTTTCAACACTGAGAGGGCATAGTGCAATGAAGAAAATGACAGCATAATGGACAACATAGTATGGAAAGAAACCTCGTGCATAAGAGATGAGGAATCATATTGAGAGGAGTATTACGAAAAAATCCTCTGGGCTTGGTAGAGCTAGGAAGAGTCTAAAGGATAAACTTTAGAATTATGGGGATGATAAGAGAATATTAATAGAGCATAGTTCAAATTCTAGGCCTAGATGGGACAAAGGTAGACCACATAGAAAAATTTGTTAAGCATGGTTCAAATATTGAGCTTGTAGGGGCAATAGACAAGGATGATTTTAAGGACGAAAATTTATTTTAAAATGTAGAAACCTTGGCGAATCTTACTAATCCTTCATATGCCAACTATAAAATGTTTGGCGATATTTTTGTAAAAATATTCAAATTTATAAGGATTTTATATAGTTTGTATAATTTTTGGCGATTTTTAAGGTAAAATAATTTTATCTTAGAATAACGAATCATTTTTTGGGATAAACCATGAGCGAAATGTATGCCCATGAGCGAATTTATCCCATGAGCGAAATTTATCCCCTAAAATCATCCTTGGCCATAGAAAAGCACATAAGAAAACTTTTTGTAGCAATGAATGATGACACTAAGGTTATATGACTCCTATAGAATGGAAAAACTTGTTGTATTGATAAATGAAATAGTAACTATAGGTGTGGAGTGACATAGCCTCTTGCAATTATGATTGTTGTTTATATACGGGCTAAGACCTTTATGAAAAATTCCTTGTGATTACATAATTGATTGAGAGATGATATGGTCAGTCCATTTTTTGTGGTAATGGAAGAGGCCTGCTATTGGCTATCCATTTAAGAGTGAGTAAATGGATTTTGTGACCATACGGGTTGTATGGGCCCAAGAATTGTGGAAGAGGTCACAGGTTTGGATATCAGAATTGATAGGTTTATGTTAAAAAGATATTTGGATAGGAATTCAATGAGCATGTCATTGGGGCTCAATGAAGGACACAGTCAGTATGTTGATTGGTGAAGAATATGGCCAAGCAATGCAACCTTTCTAATGAGGGGGGATATCTCAACTTACCTCCTTATATTTGATTCTTTCTTAGTTTTGAAAATACTATTGTATGTTTCTGATATAGAGCATGAAAATATATAATATGTGTGTGTGTGTGTGTGTGCACTAATAGGCACGTGGATGGTAAAATGCTAGGTGCATATAGATATGGTGCCAATGCATATGATAATAATGAAATAGACTTAGCAAGAAGTCTTGTAACATAAATTGATATGATGAATATTTACAATCAATCATGATCAGGCAGCCATGAAAGGTTGACAACATGGAGAGAAGTGTTGTGGATACTACATATAGACTTGTGAAGAAAGGGCTATGGATTATGAAGTGTTGATCCAGAATGGGAAAGGAGTACAGGAACCTCCCCAGGATACCAAGGGATCAGGTAGCATTCAACGTTGAATGAAAACCATATAGGTATGGTCTAGTATGCTCAAGTGATGAAAGGGAATCTAGGTAAGGATCCCCCGAGTAAAAGCTTGATTACTGAAAATGATTTGAGGCATGCAAAGAAAAAAAACGGAATTGGTGCGTGTTATGCATTGGGTAATGTTGTGATTACTTAAGTGATCCTTGACATATGGAATGCTATTATCGCAAGTGTGCAAAAGTGATCTCTTGTTGATTGTTGCCACATGAAAGAGGGAAACATATTTATGAACATGCATGTGAGACTTGTCATGTGAGTGACTATAAGCTCTCATTAGAAAGGCTAGTATTGGACTAAAAAAAATAAGAATATATGTGTATGAATGACATGGAAAATGTGCAAGTAGTGCACATGCATACTGGTATCCATGTGTGTATATGATTGAGGGCATAGTTTGAATACATTATAGGGATTCATGGTAGGAATGCATGCATGAATAGGTTGAATGTGAAGCAATAATAATGCTTTCTATGTTTTTTGAAGTACTTATTTTTACTTAGCTAACCCTACCTAGAAGGGTATGTTTTGTTTTGTTTGAATACTAGCTTGAGGAGGGGGTTGTATACCATTCCTCGGAAAGGGGCTAGTATGAAATGTTGAAAGGGAAAGTGAGCAAGAATGCTCTATTTCTATGAAAGGAGGTTGTATACATATTATTGTTCCTTTAAAATTTTCATGTGAATGACTATGAGAAAATCCTAAGTTAGAATGATTATAAATAGATGTGCAAGAAAGTGTGCTAGCCATATGCATGCACACACAATGATGAAACTTATGGTTGAGTGCATGAAAGCACATTGTGAATGTAAGATGATATAGTATAGGCACATAATGGATGTGTGGATTTGTGGTTTGTATGCATAATGAGAATGCATGTTTACAATTTCATCTGACATGTTGGGTGAATTACTGAAATGATAAGAGTTATTACTAACTCTTGGAAATGAGATAATTTTAGGTGTTGTTGGACACTGCAACAAGGAAATTGTCTGTTGAAGAAGTCCCAAGTGAGTGGACTGAGTAAATACTTGTCAAGAGAATAGAGCCTTGCAAACTAATGATTGTTGGAAATTAAGCAGTGGGTTGTAGAAGCCTATTTGTATAAGAATCCCATATTACATTTTGAAGACATGCATATGTTAAAAACATCAATAATCGTGATTTATTTGGTCAATGTGTAGAATGAACTTGTTCATAATTAATTCATGAGCTAACATTGATGTGTTAGTGTGTTGTTGCAATCAGGGAAGGAGGACTCTTTGAAGGAGGAAAGGTCAAGATGAACTTGACTGAGGCTGCTAAAGGGCAATGGAGTACCTAGGCCCAAAAATGGGAAAAATGCAAAAACAACATGGAGAAAGGGGGACACCCTTTTCACTCTAAAACTCTGATTTGTTTAGCAAAGTCATACACTTTTAAATAATAAAGTACAATTTGTGTAGACAAATAAATCAATGCATGTGTTCGAATGAATATCTCAGTCAATGCCATGATTGCAAATGGTAGAAAATTCATAGAAATAACTCAACTATGATGAGAATTCTAGACTGTGCAAAGGATTTGGAAAAGGGAGAATCCCTTGAATCCTCTTTTGTTTTTTACTATGTTTCTCTAGGATGAGAAAACTGATATGTTGTTATGTGTGAATATTCCATGCATAAGAATGTTGAGGGCTATGTGAAAGTGCAAATAGCTAGGCTAATTTGTATGTTTGCACCCATGAACACATTGAGGATAATGTGGAACAGTGTCGTAAGCTATGCTAGGGCATATTTGATGAAGCTTGATGATTTAAATAAAAAAAAACATGCTATGACATTTAGATTATTATTGGCATGGAAATTGATATGAATGTGATGATTCTTGTTGTGTGTACGGAATATTAGAGTTGTTGAGGAGACAATTTCCAATGGTGGATGACCTCGTACAAAGGGAAGAGACAAAAGAATGGTGTTGATGGATTGATGAAGGGAACCTATGAGTCCCCATGAAGCACCAAATGGTGAGGTAACATCAAAAAGGTTGATGGAAAACAATCAGGTATAAACTGATCATGCCTATATAGCATGTGACCTGAAAGGAATTAGATAAGAATTACTTTAGGCATGCTTTACATATTTGGTGTTATACTTGAGATTTTGATTGACTGTT
>ML812461.1:186511-231570 GCA_009831015.1 Picea engelmannii
AAAACCAGGTGTCTGGGTGGTGTAGTTGGTTATCACGTTAGTCTCACACACTAAAGGTCCCCAGTTCGAACCTGGGCTCAGACATTTTGGTCCTATTTGACGCAATGTACATTCAATATTTGATTCGGACACAGTGAAGTGAGGTTACTGTTTTACAGACTGTGTTTGGGTTAGTAAAGACTCTGATGACCTCAACACGTTGGAGTTTTTAGTTTGAAAATATAATTAGTTTTAGTTCACAAATATTATGACACTCTTAGTTTTAGGTCTACTTCAATCCAAAGCCAATAATTAACACTATTTACAAAGATTTGCAATGTGTAGTATTATTCCATTCTGCACAAAGTCTTTTACAACTGATTTAAGATGACTTGTTTTAAGATTGAATTGCAGAAGAAATGCCTCCCAGGTATAACTGAAGAAAAGTATTACAAAATGGGGACACCATATATAGGTTTGATGGCATCTCCCACAGACGTGATTTAGGGCATGGGCACATCTTTGCAATAGCTTGGATGGTCACGATACCGTTGTGGATATATTCTTGCTTTATATATGCTACAAGTTTTCTATTGGCTCTGATTCTCACCAATAGTTCAAGGTGCATTTTTCTTTGTGGGTATTTATTTGCAAGAAGTGGCAAGTAGAATCAATTATTGAGGTTCCCCCTTTCCACTCCTGTTGGTTGGTACAGTAGTTGCGGCTACAATCATGGTTGGAGTTTCTCACCTAAGCATATATGTCATAGACATTAGTCTTTACACTGATTTAACTAAGGCAATAGTGGAAGATTTGGTTGTAAATCTAAGTTGGACCAGCTATAGGAAGCATAAGAGGCAGTAAGTAGAAACATAAGCTCCAATAGTAGCACATAAAACTATGTTGACCTAGAATATCAATGAGTAATACAATTGTGTTGAGTCTAACAAGCCCACATCTATTTCAACTCTAAAACATTTTGCTAATGTTGAGGATTGTGAAATATCTAGGCAGAGGAACAGATTTTCCACTAAAGGGCTGCTAGATCTAAGTTTGTCTTCTCCCAAAGTTTTGTTACTTAGGAGATCTTTGATGTTGAAAATTCTTATTGGTGGGTTATGCTTAACACCATCTTGGAATCCTAGCCACTATGATATTATTACAAAAGAAAAAGAAAAATCTATTGACCATTGAAGTTTGCAGCTCCAATAATATTATAAAAGGATTCATGTTTGCATGAAGGGTAAGGATGATATGTCTTGTCCATTTGCTGCAATTTATGCGCAAGAAATGGAACAAGTAGTACATGGTACTATTGATAGACATAGAGTCTTGCCTAGTTATTTTCACTGTATGTTCGTTTATTTCAAAAGTCTCCATTATTGGGCAAAAGGTGCTAGGAATGCATTGTTGACAAACATGGTTTGGTACAGTCTAAAGCACTCTATACATATACTCAACTTGAATGAGATAATATAGGCATTACTAGTTGCAATTGCTCTTGAGAATAAATCCCATTGGAGGTGATAAGGATCAAGAATAAACAAAGGGATAGAAAGGGTGGTTTTAATATCTCAATTCCAATATGACGTTTATCACACTTGACATGACACTTTGTGACAACTTCCTCTATGTTAGATTTTGGGAAAAAAGCATCCTTAAGGTTTGATAAGATTTTTTTTCTCTCTCTAAATATGGATTTTTATTTTTATCGTTGTAACATCCCCATTTTAATCCCCTGATCAATTTGTAATAAATCATAATTAGTGATGATATGATCTCAACATATAAATATTACTACCATGCCATGGTAGTTTAAACATTGTAAATGTATTAATTGTTTAATAAAGAAAGCCAACCAACTGATTGAAGGGTGGAGCACTAGTATTGCCCATGATACCACAAGAGGGAATAGTGAAGGGGCGTAGAGGGGGTTCATCATGCTTGAGATCCCAAGCCACCTTGCTGAACTATTTTTGAAAATAATAAGTTAATTCCCTTTTTCCTAATTTAAAAGAAAATCAATTAATAAAAGAGGGTTTGTAGTTGAACAATCGACCACCCACAATGAATGGAAGTATAGAGGACTGTCAGCGAGGGTAAAACAAGTACCCATCTCAATTACCAGGGTTGACCCACGTGTTCCTTTTGACAGAAGGAAGAGAAGTGTGAGTCGAGAACCTTCTTGGAGAAGAAAGGAAGAGATGAATGAGAGGTAGGGAAGACAATTCAAGTGGAGATAATTCGAGAGATAGAGCTCATGCTCGAATGGAAGGAACAAGACACAAGGACAAAGGTTTACGGAGCAAGAGAGCTCGTGAGGTTGGACAGAGAACCCTGAACCCAACTCGAAGTGACAGGGTCGCGAGCTTGATGCCTGCAGAGCAATAGAAGGGACTCCCTTGTGCTAAGAGAATCCAATTGGAAAAGCAGCTAAGAAACCTCATGGAGGCCCTGGGCATGGTGGGTATGGATGGTTTAAGCCAATAATAGCTATGAAGGAGAGTGGCCTTCACATTGTGAATTATTTCTCTAAGAGGATGAATAATCCTCTGGTGGTGTGATGGCCTAGCAGGAGAGTGGCTAGTTGCAGAAAGGGTTAGTGCATCTAAGCCTATGGTTGGGTGGAAAAGCGCCCACCCTCAGTCAGTTTGGTCTGGCTTGCAAGTTATGATTAAATAAGTGCTCACAATACCATATGTATGTCAATGTTTAAAATGGGATGTGAATATCTTGAATTCCCGAGTCTATATGGATTTATGGACATAATGAATGATTGTATGATTCTGTAATTTGTCCTGTATAATTAAGTTCATTTCCATACTCGTTACATTGTTATTGAATGCATGCACAAGTAATCTGAGGCCTATGGCCAACAACCCTATGCACGGGCATGCGTTCCCTATGTGCAAGGAGTGTATTGCAGAGAAACCCAAAAGGATTGCAGAGTCGGTGGGATAGGCAGAGTCCTACACAAACTTTCTTGGGAAAATCTTATTTGGTTGTAGAATCATGGTCCAGTGGAATTGTGAGGTCATTGACGTCACAATGACATGGAGCCATGTGTTGATGACATGGTGATAAGAGTGTGGACTGCCTTGGTGGTAGTTTACCCATGGTAGAAAATTGATGGAAAGTTGCAGTGGAGAACTCTATAAGTCCAAGTGCCAAGGATAAATCTAGAATGTGCATCAGGTAATGAGAATTTATCTCAACCATCCGTCGGAGATCGACAGTCATGAGGGCCTAGTTTGGGAAATATTTCTAAAGAAGGGAATCCCAATAGCCTCTCTTTGAATAATAGGTGTTAGTCGATCATTGTAAGTCGGATTTGGGAAGGCCATTCGGCCTTTTTGGGCGCGTTAAGCGCCAGACATTTTTAAGATTGAAAATGATATGGACCGTTAGATCGGGAAGTCCTCAATCGTCTTCGAGAAAGTGTTTTCGGGAGAATCTGTTCAGAGAGTCTAGTGGTGACTTTTCATTTCCAAAGAGTTTTGTCTGACATAACTAAATGTTGCGCATCTTTGAGCTCAAAAACATCATGGGTCATTAGATTGAGCATCTATGGGTTGTTATATTTGTCGGAATAATGGGGCTCCATTAATGACCACACAACTTGGGATCCTGAAGTGATCTAGGTCATTGGCCAACATGATGGTCAACCATTCGATCTATCAGGCGAGCATATTGTCTCAGAAGGGACAGATGCAGATAATAATTCCATGTCAACAAATGGTGACATAAGTGCCATGCTAGTTGAGTGATAGGTGGAGCTCTGTCATTGGCTACACACCAATGAGGATAGACGAGTTACAAAGCACCACATGGAAGTCAAGTACAGGTAGGAACCATAGTTTGGAATGGTAATTGGTGAGAGGATAGATAAAGTATCGAGAGTTAATCTCAACCATTCAGTGGTGGACACGATGAACGTGGACCATTCATTCTATTGGGAGTTAGGTTTTGGGAAGATCCTGTAAAGGTGTAAAGTGGAGTTTTCCCAAATGGATGATTCCGACATGTATCAGACTATGAATTTTAGGAGAAATCGTGAAGTGTGGTAAACTAACATTTCAACGCTGTAAGTATGAAGGAAGGGGAGTCTGATAGTGCATCAAGCTTCAGATTTAGGGACCGTGAACTTAGCAAGATGTCCTTCTCCGATAAGATGTTCATGATAGCCTTGCGGCCTTTGTATTTTCAAAAGGCTAGAGTATGGTGAGAAAGGAGAACCTGATAGTATTTGGACTGTGGGCTTTAGAAATATCCATGAGGCACGGTAAGATGGGCATCCCGACAATGGAAGCCTAATAAAGAGAGTTTTCTAGGTTTACATGGGAATCTAATAGTGTTATAGGCTTCAAACTTCAGATGAACTCGTGAAGACTTGCAACTAGAGTTTTTGATGGTTTTTTTTTTATAGTCTAGAGGGATTTGAAATCTAAAAGTCATATGTCCAATAGTATAACAACATGACACATCAACCAGTTGGTGGAGGATAGGTCCATGTGGACGACAAGGGACCAGTGACAATGGCTAGCACGTGTGAAGCAAGTCCACATGGACAGAGTGATGTCATCATAAGAAAAATGCACAAGAAACTTTAAAGGTGCATAACTTCTTTCCCATATCTTGGAATTGAACATAATTACAGTCATTGAAAATCTCTTAAAGAGAATAATTGGCTCATGAGCTCAGAATCATAATTAAAGTGATGGTTACGGAGAGGAATTTTGTATGTCCCACCGGCCTAATGATGATTAGGGGGTTAGGTGTGTTATAGAGTCATATCAGAGTAGAGTTACAACGCTTAGGATGTATGGTCCAAGAACCATGACAAGAGTGAAGAATTGCAGGGTTGGTTGAAAAACTCATATGACAAAGTTTGCACAAGAAGTCAAAATTTATCCCGTGGTTTAAAATTAAGTTCTATTCTTTTTCTGTGAAAGGAGTAAAAGTTCCACCCATGTGTATTCTTAACTGAAATGAGTCTTATATACACTAAAAACATATTTTAAGAGTGAACAATAGATGGAACATAGCCATAAGTTGGGGTTTTTGTAAGCCATAGAAATCCTTATGAAGGCCAAGTAATTGTATGCATTTCAAGTGCATAATTAACTAATAGTGGCTTGTTGTTTCAACACTGAGAGGGCATAGTGCAATGAAGAAAATGACAGCATAATGGACAACATAGTATGGAAAGAAACCTCGTGCATAAGAGATGAGGAATCATATTGAGAGGAGTATTACGAAAAAATCCTCTGGGCTTGGTAGAGCTAGGAAGAGTCTAAAGGATAAACTTTAGAATTATGGGGATGATAAGAGAATATTAATAGAGCATAGTTCAAATTCTAGGCCTAGATGGGACAAAGGTAGACCACATAGAAAAATTTGTTAAGCATGGTTCAAATATTGAGCTTGTAGGGGCAATAGACAAGGATGATTTTAAGGACGAAAATTTATTTTAAAATGTAGAAACCTTGGCGAATCTTACTAATCCTTCATATGCCAACTATAAAATGTTTGGCGATATTTTTGTAAAAATATTCAAATTTATAAGGATTTTATATAGTTTGTATAATTTTTGGCGATTTTTAAGGTAAAATAATTTTATCTTAGAATAACGAATCATTTTTTGGGATAAACCATGAGCGAAATGTATGCCCATGAGCGAATTTATCCCATGAGCGAAATTTATCCCCTAAAATCATCCTTGGCCATAGAAAAGCACATAAGAAAACTTTTTGTAGCAATGAATGATGACACTAAGGTTATATGACTCCTATAGAATGGAAAAACTTGTTGTATTGATAAATGAAATAGTAACTATAGGTGTGGAGTGACATAGCCTCTTGCAATTATGATTGTTGTTTATATACGGGCTAAGACCTTTATGAAAAATTCCTTGTGATTACATAATTGATTGAGAGATGATATGGTCAGTCCATTTTTTGTGGTAATGGAAGAGGCCTGCTATTGGCTATCCATTTAAGAGTGAGTAAATGGATTTTGTGACCATACGGGTTGTATGGGCCCAAGAATTGTGGAAGAGGTCACAGGTTTGGATATCAGAATTGATAGGTTTATGTTAAAAAGATATTTGGATAGGAATTCAATGAGCATGTCATTGGGGCTCAATGAAGGACACAGTCAGTATGTTGATTGGTGAAGAATATGGCCAAGCAATGCAACCTTTCTAATGAGGGGGGATATCTCAACTTACCTCCTTATATTTGATTCTTTCTTAGTTTTGAAAATACTATTGTATGTTTCTGATATAGAGCATGAAAATATATAATATGTGTGTGTGTGTGTGTGTGCACTAATAGGCACGTGGATGGTAAAATGCTAGGTGCATATAGATATGGTGCCAATGCATATGATAATAATGAAATAGACTTAGCAAGAAGTCTTGTAACATAAATTGATATGATGAATATTTACAATCAATCATGATCAGGCAGCCATGAAAGGTTGACAACATGGAGAGAAGTGTTGTGGATACTACATATAGACTTGTGAAGAAAGGGCTATGGATTATGAAGTGTTGATCCAGAATGGGAAAGGAGTACAGGAACCTCCCCAGGATACCAAGGGATCAGGTAGCATTCAACGTTGAATGAAAACCATATAGGTATGGTCTAGTATGCTCAAGTGATGAAAGGGAATCTAGGTAAGGATCCCCCGAGTAAAAGCTTGATTACTGAAAATGATTTGAGGCATGCAAAGAAAAAAAACGGAATTGGTGCGTGTTATGCATTGGGTAATGTTGTGATTACTTAAGTGATCCTTGACATATGGAATGCTATTATCGCAAGTGTGCAAAAGTGATCTCTTGTTGATTGTTGCCACATGAAAGAGGGAAACATATTTATGAACATGCATGTGAGACTTGTCATGTGAGTGACTATAAGCTCTCATTAGAAAGGCTAGTATTGGACTAAAAAAAATAAGAATATATGTGTATGAATGACATGGAAAATGTGCAAGTAGTGCACATGCATACTGGTATCCATGTGTGTATATGATTGAGGGCATAGTTTGAATACATTATAGGGATTCATGGTAGGAATGCATGCATGAATAGGTTGAATGTGAAGCAATAATAATGCTTTCTATGTTTTTTGAAGTACTTATTTTTACTTAGCTAACCCTACCTAGAAGGGTATGTTTTGTTTTGTTTGAATACTAGCTTGAGGAGGGGGTTGTATACCATTCCTCGGAAAGGGGCTAGTATGAAATGTTGAAAGGGAAAGTGAGCAAGAATGCTCTATTTCTATGAAAGGAGGTTGTATACATATTATTGTTCCTTTAAAATTTTCATGTGAATGACTATGAGAAAATCCTAAGTTAGAATGATTATAAATAGATGTGCAAGAAAGTGTGCTAGCCATATGCATGCACACACAATGATGAAACTTATGGTTGAGTGCATGAAAGCACATTGTGAATGTAAGATGATATAGTATAGGCACATAATGGATGTGTGGATTTGTGGTTTGTATGCATAATGAGAATGCATGTTTACAATTTCATCTGACATGTTGGGTGAATTACTGAAATGATAAGAGTTATTACTAACTCTTGGAAATGAGATAATTTTAGGTGTTGTTGGACACTGCAACAAGGAAATTGTCTGTTGAAGAAGTCCCAAGTGAGTGGACTGAGTAAATACTTGTCAAGAGAATAGAGCCTTGCAAACTAATGATTGTTGGAAATTAAGCAGTGGGTTGTAGAAGCCTATTTGTATAAGAATCCCATATTACATTTTGAAGACATGCATATGTTAAAAACATCAATAATCGTGATTTATTTGGTCAATGTGTAGAATGAACTTGTTCATAATTAATTCATGAGCTAACATTGATGTGTTAGTGTGTTGTTGCAATCAGGGAAGGAGGACTCTTTGAAGGAGGAAAGGTCAAGATGAACTTGACTGAGGCTGCTAAAGGGCAATGGAGTACCTAGGCCCAAAAATGGGAAAAATGCAAAAACAACATGGAGAAAGGGGGACACCCTTTTCACTCTAAAACTCTGATTTGTTTAGCAAAGTCATACACTTTTAAATAATAAAGTACAATTTGTGTAGACAAATAAATCAATGCATGTGTTCGAATGAATATCTCAGTCAATGCCATGATTGCAAATGGTAGAAAATTCATAGAAATAACTCAACTATGATGAGAATTCTAGACTGTGCAAAGGATTTGGAAAAGGGAGAATCCCTTGAATCCTCTTTTGTTTTTTACTATGTTTCTCTAGGATGAGAAAACTGATATGTTGTTATGTGTGAATATTCCATGCATAAGAATGTTGAGGGCTATGTGAAAGTGCAAATAGCTAGGCTAATTTGTATGTTTGCACCCATGAACACATTGAGGATAATGTGGAACAGTGTCGTAAGCTATGCTAGGGCATATTTGATGAAGCTTGATGATTTAAATAAAAAAAAACATGCTATGACATTTAGATTATTATTGGCATGGAAATTGATATGAATGTGATGATTCTTGTTGTGTGTACGGAATATTAGAGTTGTTGAGGAGACAATTTCCAATGGTGGATGACCTCGTACAAAGGGAAGAGACAAAAGAATGGTGTTGATGGATTGATGAAGGGAACCTATGAGTCCCCATGAAGCACCAAATGGTGAGGTAACATCAAAAAGGTTGATGGAAAACAATCAGGTATAAACTGATCATGCCTATATAGCATGTGACCTGAAAGGAATTAGATAAGAATTACTTTAGGCATGCTTTACATATTTGGTGTTATACTTGAGATTTTGATTGACTGTTCCATGTCATTGATACCCAAGTAGGGTATAATTTGGGAAACAAAACCTGAATGACAGAGGAAGGAACCTCTGGAAGACATGTATAGTTAGAATCCTTGCATTGAATTCATGAAAATATATGACATGTTTGCATTGATTAACCAAGGATGAATGAATGATTGTGCTCAAAATTAGCACATATGCTAAATGAATTGAGTAAATGCATGTGTATAGAAGAGGGAAATTATTGGACTACCCTTACGGAAGGAAACCTTCCAGTACTCCAAGAGAGTTATGGGAATAGTAAAAGAAATTAATTAAGTAGCCATGAGTATTGGCACCTTGGATACCAGTAAAGAATGAATGCATAATCGCCAAAAGAGACTTGACTAGAAAAATGTTCTGAGTAAGGAACAATAGTGCTCAGGGATGCATAGATCTGTATATATTAACCTTGTAAAATAAATTCATGCAAATGACTTCTCACTAAAAAAATAAAAGATACAATGGCACACACACACATTACAAAAACAGTTTTACCCTGGAAACCCAAACCAGGAAAACCAACAACTTATTTAGAGTCATACCTCTAATCTTCTATTACTCATCTCCATTGTTTACAATACAATATATAGGATCCTTCAACATCCAAAACCCCTAATCCTTTGACCCGGATTAGTCATCAACAATAATTCCTTAAGAGAAATTAGAAAACCATAAACGAAAACCATGTGCCGAAAAACCACTAAAAATGGATGCAAAAAAGACCATTTTTTTTCGGGGGTGTTTCCCCTGAACCCCCTGAACATGGGGGCTCCACCCCACTGCAACCCCCCTACATTCTTAACACAACACGAACACTAGTTCTAGTCATGCAAATAATATAACACACACCTAACGTTCTCCCACTTGTTTTTTTATTTGCATACATGGGATTACATGGTTGCATAGTCAACAATCCATGGCATCAATGCCCATAGATCCTCTACACCAAGTGAACTTCACAATGCTCATAGATTTTGTTAATGAACCTGAAACATTATTCAAAGTGTCAATATTCATCAACAACACCTTCTTTTCTTCAACCATGTCTCTTACAAAGTGATATTGAACATCAATATACTTTGTCTTTGAATGATAAGCCGAATTATTCGTCTAGAAGATTGCACTCTGACTATCAAAATATATCCTTACAACTTGTTGTACCAAACCTATACCTGAACACAATCTCTATAACCATACTTCCTTTATTGCATGAGTGGTTGCCATGTATTCAACTTCTACAGTTGAGAGTGCTGCTACAAATTGTCATTTTCTCATCCAATTGAATGCTCCTCCAAACAAGTTAAAAACATACCCACTTGTAGATCTTATGTTATCTAGATATCTAGCCCAATCTGCATCAACAAAGCCATGTATATCCAACATTCTATCCAATCATGGTTTTCCTTGGTATCACAATCCATAACTAGTAGTGCCACGCAAATACCTGAAAACCCCTTTTACTATTGTCCAATGCTCCTTCCTTGGTTTTGACATAGTCTTGCTCAAAACTCCCATTGCATGTGAAATATTTGGTCTAGTACAAACCATTGCATACATAAAACTACCAATTTCACTAGAATAGTAACCTTGACTAGTTTACATTCCTGCATATTAAGCCTTTCCAATATTGTCTTGACATGTTTCCTCTAATTTAACCAAAGTTTCATGTTTTCCCCATCTCTTTTAATTTCCATGCCCAAAATTAAATTTGCAACACCAAGATACTACATGTCAAATTTAGAGGACAACTAAGTTTTCACATATTGGATAATCTCCTTTTAGTTTCCTATCAACAATATATGATCCACATACAAGACCAAATAAATAATATGATCACTGATTAGTTTGAAATACACACAATGATCATCTTTGCTCCTTGTGAAGACAAGTCCTAACATATAAGTATCAAAGTTTTGATACCACATCCTTGGTGATTACTTTAACCCATAAGATGAATTTTCTAGCTTGGATACCAACTCTTTCTTTCCCTTCATAACAAATACTTCTGGTTGATTCATATAGATTTATTCTTCTAGATCCCCATGTAAGAATGATATATTTACATCCATCTGTTCTACTTCAAGATCAAATGCAACAACAAGAAATAAAATAAATCTAATAGAAGTTAACTTAGCAATAGGATAATTTTTTTTACCAAAGTCAACTCCCTCTACCTCAGAATACCTTTTTCTACTAACCAAGCTTTGTATTTCTCCACTTTTCCTCCCACATTCAACTTCTTTTTAAATACCCATTTGTTGTCGATGGGATTTTTTTCAATCGACAACTCAACTAGATCCCAAGCCTCGTTATTTTCCAAGGCTACCATTTGTTCAATCATGGCCTTTTCCCATAGTTTTCCATCCTATGATTCCACTATCTCTCTAACAGTTCTAGGATGATCATTAGTAATAGACAAAGAAAAAATTGAACGGAAATCAGGTGGACTATACCTTTCTGGTTTCCTTCTTTCCCAAAATGATCTCCTCAATACTCAAGTATGATGATATTCTTCTTCCGATTTGTGTTCTTCTGTAGATTCTAATTCATTATCCTTCAATTCATACTAGTACATTTAGGTCAAATTCCGACGACATGTTCGACGCAATTGCCACTTTTGTTTGTCGGGAAAACGACAAACAACAGACCCCCTCAAACATCGTTTCACATAATGCTGCTTTTCTGATGAGATAGATATCGTCTCTATTGTGAAATTTCATGCGGACATGTGTCATCTCATATTTGACTATCCAAACCCCATATAGTCGTCTCTACAACGACGTCAAAGACATCAAAATTATGACATCCAATTACGTCGGTCTCCACTACGTGGACGCCATGGGAGCGATGTTACCATACGCCGCAATTCGGACTTATAGTAACGTCGCTCAACCAATGAGACACTATATATCTCCGACATATATGCCATGGGAGAGATGTTACCATACATCACAATTCTGACTTATAGTAATGTCGCTCAATCGACGACAAGATATATATCGTCGACGTTGGTGCCATGGGAGCAATGTTACCATACATCGCAATTCTGACTTATAGTAACGTCACTCAACCGAAGAATCTCTATAGATCTCTGATGTATGTGCCATGGGAGTGACGTTACCAGATGTCCCAATTCCGACGTCATGAAGGTATTTAAAAAAAAATGTCTATTTATTTTTATTTTTTTGATATTTTTAAATTTTCCAACTAGAAAATTTTAAAATGAAGTAATTCCCTTGTATCATCCTAATAAGGGTATATAGTGAATAACCTTCTTAGTGATACTAATACAAATATATGTAATCATTTAATATGGACTAATACATATGATAATCCCATACAGGTGTTATGTTACCCTTGTTATATTGACTTAATGAACAAGATAATACTTATACCATTATCTCTACTAGTTACCTATGATAAGGTAGTGGAACCCATATATATACTTTACTCATATCTGATTACTCGATATAAGCTCATAATTTTCCATGGTCTTACTTCACAACTTTCATATCATAACAATGTGATAAGCTTATATGTGGTGCTGAGCTTAACCCTATGTGTTTATCCGTAATCAATTACACACATTAATAGTAATGCTTATACTGTACTTAAGATGGGAATCATAGTAATCAATACAAGCATGTGATATGTACTGGTGTACATAACCTATACGTTGAATATGATAGTAATCACTGCTTATTACGATAGTTTAGTTATGGTTATTACTATGGAGATTACACTCTTCAGAGTTGTACCAATATTAGGTAATTACAATGAAAGCCATGTAATACAATCTGACCTATATGAATAATTACACATAATACCTAAGGTTCAACATATCACTTACAACTTACATTGGTTCCATATCATTTATATATGACATGCTTATTTCACATAATCTATTCCCTTTATATATACATTTAATGATCTATTCCTATTGAAGAACATGGAACTCATACTGTTGTGATCATACCATATTCAAACCTATCAACTTATGGTAATAGAAGTGATTTCTGGGATTTACTTATGTCTATACATATGAGATACAAGGATCTTTGTACACATATGATGTAAGATTATTTCCATTCAACTATATTTGGTAATGTGAATGCCCCTTTATTCCATATTCATTGCACTCATCAGGTACATACACCACACAATAGGAGTAAATAAGACTATACAAGTATTACTAGTCCATGCGTAAGTAATGGTTACCTTATTATCATAATCTCTTACATGTTATAGTTATAAGGGTAATGATACCATCATAGATAAATAATGGGCTTGTATTACTCACCATATAAACAGGTTCATCATAAGCAATGGAAATCATAGATATAAGTATGTAATCATACAAGTAGAAGCATAGTTAAACAAAGAAGATCAATACTTATTAGTCAAGTTAAAGCTTTATTTGAATCATAGTACTTGTCTGAATTAGACACGTCATGTTAGTCTGAATTGAAAACAAAGTATCCATAATCAATGTGATTAGATTCAATATGGATGAGCTTATAGTTAATAGTTGATGCCATTGTCTCAATAAGATTGGTATAATACAAGTAATAAGCTAGTTAGTCTTAATATTCATATTGTATCTTCCTAATAATGATACCACTTTAATCATACTGAAGCTTCATAGTGAGTTCGATAAGCTGTAGATACGAGTTATGCTTTGAGTGCATGTTGATCACTCAAAACACCCTAAAAGACTTGTCAAATTTTGTCACTTTTTGGGTACCACTTGTTTTCTTCACTTGTCTGACTCGATTTCATTTTCGGAAATGGTTTATATTTGTTTGGTTTCATGTCTCTTATCACTTAGTCAGTTTTGTTTGAACTTGTGAAACCTCATGCCTAAAAATACCTTGACACCCGAATTAAGAATCGACAACTAAACACTGCACCTAAAGCGCTCAGATCCAACGTCGAAAAGAATTCATGTAAGTAAAGGAACCACACCAAAAAAATAGTCACCGAGCGTCGATCCTCATCAGCATCGGCAAAAGGTAGTTTTGTTTTGCGTAAGTTATTCGCATAAAGTTCTGAGAGATAGTCGATCCCCTTCGACATCCATAAAATATGAGGAAGACAGATGTTAACAAAGGACGTAAAGAAATCGTCGATAGACGATGCCCGATGTGCTTTATTGGGATCAGGGAAAACACAAAAGGATCACAAAAAACATTTCGACAATGATAAAGTTATCTCTGATCGCCGATCCCCGATGCGTTTTTGGCATCAATATGTTTTCGAGGGAGCTGATCCGAGGGCACTTGGGAAAGTTTATCATCGATTGCTGATCCTTGATACTTTTCGGCATCGAAAAGTTAGGATTTGGTTTTAGAACTAGTGGCTTAAAGAAAGTCCTGACTCCGATTAACACGAGCGAATTAAGTCACTGGTCTCGAATGCCACGTGTCTTTACCAGGTAAGAGGGTCGTACGGTCTAGTTCTATCCCGAGTCATTTTGGGTTCCCTAGGTCCTAGTCACACCTCAGAGTCAGCTTTGCCATGTCATCACTGTATGGTAAGATTGATCGATGTCAGATCTTTTGCAGGAGGATATCAATGAAAATGTTCACAGCACAATCCCGACCCCAGATCCACTAACTAAAAGAGTGGAACAATGGGAGTTTTGCGGCATTAGACACGATCAGATTTTGAACATTAAAGGAACTATTTAATGCCCAATCTTGCATTAGTTTCTACACCACGTGTTGATTAGACAACAACATTTTGAAATCACCGATAGACCACATTACCACCCGTGCCTCTGCCATCAACCCACAATGAATTTAAGTTTAAACATCTCCAAAGATCTGGTGGCAGATTTGATGAAATTACGTTCATAACCCGAATTGAATGGCTAATGCGACAAGGTAGGTTCATCCCTATTTAAATCTCGAGAACGGTTTTGAACAAATTCATTTTGCGCATAATTTGAATTCCATAGCATTCGAAGGAGCAAAGTGAGCATCACAAGACTGCATTGAATCTTTGATTATATAAACCAGGTTTAGCAAGCTTCAAAGGTATGTATCCAAGTCTGTCAATTCGTTGGTTATAATTTATATATGTGCACCCGATTTTCGTGCACAGTCTCTAAACTATGGTATAACTGCAGGTAAGATGCCACCCTAGATAGAAAAATGAAATATGAAGAGGACTTGGCGGTTGTGCTAAAGGCGTTGGAGCATCTGTGCCATTTGGATAAATATTATCAGGACTCCATGCAAGCCACGATGTTTTTGAGAAGCGAATTACAGGATGCCTATAGAAAATTCATGAGTGAGCGACACCTTTTCACTGCAAGGATAGTCAATTTCCAAGAAGACACCCTTATGCCGCTAGTAACGTGAAAATACATGAAAATATGGTATGAGAAGGCCCACCAAGCAGTGGAAAGTATTGATTACATCAGCGCGGTTCAAAAGGGCCGAGACACCGAAGATCACGACATTCGGGTGCTAAGGGACATCAACATCGACCGTATAAGGAAGTCGGTCGAATACTAGGTGAAGATGGCCCAAGAACCTTAGTGGGAGATCCAAGAGAAATGGGTTGATCACGAAAGGAGCTGGACCAAGACCAATCAGGTGATGAGAGACATCGGTCTCCTAGAATTTGTTGCACCCGAGGACTTTTTCGACTTGCATGACATAGTAAAACTACATGCATAACAAGACTCATTGTGAACTGCGAAGATAGAAAAGGTGGAAAACATGGTGCCAAGCCAAGTACATTAGTTCATGGAGCACTCGATCAAGGCTTGGACAATGTTACAATAGTTAAGTGTTAAAGTAGTCAAGTATCGGGCACATGCAGTGGAGATAAAGGAAATCCTTTCGGCCCCTATGGACCAAAACAGATTCCCATATGCCAACACATGCGAGGAACTCTTCGTCAAATAGTCAGAATATGAGAAGAGTCATCCACTCAAGTGAAACCATTTGATGACTCTTAGAAGACTGAGAGATGAAAGCGCCATGTGACGATGTTTTGTTTTACTTAGCTTTCACTTTCGATAGGTATTTTTAGTTAATAATTTGTTATAAATAAGAGGATCGACCTGTTAGAAGAGGTTGATGGTTTTTGCAAAGACCCCCATTTTTGGAATTGTAAAGAACTATTTCAGAACTACCTTAATTGAGAAGTCATGTTTAAGACCGGAGCCAAGTTTTTGTTTTACGTCAAAGGCATGTGTGATTGGATCATAAGGAGGAATTACTTCTGAATTTATCTCATGAATGGATGTTGTAATGAGTAAGAGTTTCTGAATCTATTGATAAGTTAGTTGATTCAATATTTTTATAGTTCTTATCTCTAATGATGGAAATCAAATCATTTTGTTAATGTGTGATAAGTGATTAGAGATAAGGCAACTAATTTTATTGCCATCATTTTATTGCATGTATGTTTTCTTTCGATAATTGTATCTTAGTCAATAATTGAAATACCAACAAGTTGATGTATTAGTACTAGACTTGTCGTAGGTGTGAAAATCGGTGTCTGCATGCTTGAGAATGAGGGTTATCCTGAGCTCATTCTTCTTCAGTAGTTAAGTTTCCCCCTTTTCTTTTACCCAGGTGGTTTATACCAGCACCTATATTTTATCAAACCCACCTATAAGAGAAAATACAAAAAAAGAGAACGTTCAAACTGAAGGAGGATTTTTCACGAGAAGATATCATGTAAATCACTACTTAAATCCCATCGATAATTGGTCGGATCAAAAGATCTGGAGAAACATTCCACTATCAAACGTTGTAGAGTCTAATTGGGCCTCGGTGGTGGGTTTCGTTCCTACTGTTGAGTTAAAGGGATTTAGGACCCCTCAATAGAATCGGCACTAGAAGGAGGGCCTGATGAATGAATGGTTGACAATGTGTCTGATATAATATTTCACACAGCCTGTAGATTCAAAACAACCCACATGCATGGATTATCATTCTCAAGACATCCCACACATACTGAGTGCTCCTAAGACGAGTAACTCACCCCAACAAGAGGAAGAACATTTTTTCCCATAAATACCTTACTCTCTTCCCCACGAGGAGTTGAACCAGTTTAGAAGAATCACAAGAGCTTACACCCGAAAAATTGGAGCGCTACCCTTTGCTTCGTTACTTCCTCATAGAAAACAAGTAAGAAGACCAATGGTCGACACCCCTGACCATGTTTTTGTTCACACAGTAGAAGACCTGATAGATTTTGTCCTTACTGAAATCGAACATCCCCTTAATCTACTCCCCGAAACACCAGCCGGTAAATGCTCCGAGCCCGATGATTTTTCTGACGAGGAAGGGTTTAACTCGGAATGCTTAGTGTCAGAGTTGGATGACATGGAATATAACAATGATCATAATGAATAAAGGGGAAACCCACCTCAGAATAATCAACCTTGGTTGGCCAGAGATGCTCTGACCATCCCCGGATGAGTACATAACCTTCCCGGACATCCAAAAACATTACTCCTTAAATTTGACCCTGAAACCTCAGGATTCCCTGAAGACCATGTCAAAAAATTCATACTATCTTTTAGTCTGATGAATGTCCAACATGAATACATAGTATGCATGCTTTCCCCCTATACTTTTGAGAATTCAGCCTTGACGTGGTATTTTAACTTGCATGTAGGGTCCATAACTAGTTGGACGAAGTTTCAAAAGGATTTTTTAGATAAATTTGCAGAAGAAACCACTACATGAGCTTTGATGGCTAAGTTGCTCATCACCACCATGATTTCAAAGGAGAAGGTTAAAGACTTCAATCAACGATTCACCACTATCCTGAAAAAATTTCAACCCAAAGCTAAACCCACCCAAGAGATGCAAATCAAAGTATACACTAATGCTCTTCATGCTTCCATTTCCATGTTTGTGAAGAGGGCTTCCAAAACAACCTTAGATGAGAATTTTGAGGAAGCCAAAACTATAGAATTCCAAATGAAGGGATGTAAAGAAGGCCAGGTCTCATTAGTTAAGAAGGAAGTTCAACCTCCTCCTAGGAGAGGACTCTTGTTAACTAGACCCCCAGGGAAACAAACAAAACAAGGTCCCGAAAAGGGAAGTGGAGACATAGAATACCTACAATGAATGATAAAGAAGTTGTCAAACAAAATCATAGACATGGAAAGAAGTCCAGGGGAAGGAAACCAAGGCTAGAGGCCCTATAAATCCTTTTTTAAAATAAATCCACCGTTCAAAGCAATTGAACCTCCCCCAGCCAACTTAAACATTGATCTGGGAAATGTAGCATCTGACTATTTCTATACCTATCACCAAGAGAAAAATTCTGAAAGAGACTGCCCACAATGGGTGCATGCCATGAATTTGATGGCCAACTGGTTTCTAGACGAGGATTCCCTTACCGAACAATGAAGCGGCTCAAATATGAATATTGTTGATCAGGAAGAAGTTGATACATCGGAAGAAACAACCATGTTGATATGGGACCCTGACCTACCAATGCCTTCTGATGATCTATTTGAGGTTCTAGAACCACCCGCAGAGGTCTTGGCTGTGTAAATGTGAAGTAGGTGTTACTCGGTCTCAAACGACCTTACTGTGGCCCACACTTCGAGAGAAAAACAAACATCTGATCAATCAAAAGAATATTTTGTCTCCCAAATAAATCCTATAAACATCCATACCTGAGAGTCACCCAAGATAGACTACAACATAGTAGAAGATTTGAAAAAATTGAAGGCTAATATATCAGTCATGGACATGTGTAGAATCCCCCAACAAAAGGACGTTTTGTTACAAGCTTTGAAGTCAGTAGAAACTCCTATAACAAGCACTGACCAAGGATAAAATCCATCCCTCATAGATCTAAGAAGTAAGCCAACTATGAACGCTTTCTCTGAGATAAAAGGGAAAGCCTTGTGTCCCACCGTTCCTCTTGACATTTGAAGTCTTCAACATAAACCTCCATAATTGTTTGGTTGACTCATGGGCATCCTCTAATGTTATGACATTATCTATATGGAAGAAATTGAACACAATCCCTCTCAAAAGTGATAAACATGTGATACAACTAGATAGAACCCTGGTGAAGGTTATGGGAGAGCTCAAAGATGTCATGATCAGGATGGCGACACACCCAAAATTTGTTCAAGTGATTGACATCATTGTAGTAGACATCCCAGAAGCTTATGGATTGCTACTTAGTCGAGATTTGTCTAAGAAGTTAAACAAATACTTTAGTACAGATTGGGCTCACCTTTGGTTGCCATTAAATGGACACACGAATATGATCATGATCTATAGGGAAAGATATCTAAAGCATACTATCACTGAACTAGAAATCCTAAACGAACCCTCTTCGACAGATTTCCCTTTGCTAGGAAATTATTCCTGGGACTCCGATTTCGGGAATTTATTCCCCCTATCATCTGATGTCCCTCTCACTCAAAAATACGAAATGAATTTTCAAGAGAATTTGTTGACGGAGGCATAAGAAATCCTCTTTTGTCAGGAACCTCTGTTAAAAACCATAGAGAAGATAGGAGGAAAGGAGGAAAGTGGTAGGAAAAAAGAAACTGATGGTTTTCGCTCGCAAGTTTGGACCTTGTACTTTGATGGGTATAAGTCGCAAGAGGGATCAAGAGTGGGGTGTATCCTCATTGATCCCAAAGGTAAACAAAATTTCTTGTCCTGCTGACTAGAATTTGAATGCACAAACAACATCGTCGAGTATGAAGCTCTAGCACAAGGGATAAAGAAAACCATAGACTTGAACGTTAAATAACTAAAGTTTTTCAGAGACTCTGAAATCATCATTAGACAAGTAAGGAACACTATACACTGCAACTCTTCCCACCTTAGGAATTATCAATAGGAAGTGCACAAACTAATATGACATTTTGAAGCCTTCAACATTACAATGATACCCAGAACAAAGAGCACCCTTTCTAATTCCTTGGCCACCGCTACCTCAAGGTTATCCCCTTTAGAAGACTATGAAGCCTCCCGGTTCATTGTGGAGCTACTCTACAAACTGTCAGTGCCCAACAATATTTCTAATTGGAAGGCCTTTAAAGGATATGAAAATATCATAAAAATTTTAACTAATCAGGATAATTTTAAAGATCTGGCTATTGACGATGAATTATTTCAGGAGAAACTAGTGGAAACTGATCGCCATGTACAAAGAGATGAAACGGTTCAATCGACTAACAAATTGAGGTTTCACATGATACCGAAAGGGATAGCCAATTTATAAAACCTTTTTTATTTAAGGGAAAGATTTAAAGGGTCAACGAACAGAAAGACAGGGAGTTCCTTCCCCTGTACGAGACTATAAACCTAAGAACCCCGAAGAACCCTAAGAATATAAATCTTGGCAAGACAATATCTAAAGAATAAAGGAAGGCCTGCCTCAAACTTTTCAGATAATATCAAGATGTTTTTGCATGGTCCTACCAAGATCTGAAAACGTATGATACTCATATCATTCAACACACAATCCCGTTAAAAACCAAAGTAAAACCTTTCCAATAGAATCTCCGGAAGTACCACCCATTTTTAGAAACCCTCATGTGTCAGGAGTTAAAAAAATTACTATACGCTAAAATTATATTCCATATTAGACACTCTGCATGGGTAGAAAATTTGATTCCTATTAGGAAAAAGTCTAGGGAGATCCGTCTGTGTGTATATTTAAGGAAACTCAACAGAGTATTAGAAAAGGACAACTACCCAGTCCCGCCGATGGAGCAACTCTTGCAGACCGTGTTTGGTTCTGAGATTTTCTCCCTGCTGGACGATTTTTCAAGTTATAACCAAGTTCTAGTTTCAGAGGAAGACCATTTGAAAACTACCTTTCGAACCAAGTGGGGAAAATTTTCTTATAAGCGCATGCCCTTTCGGTTAATCAACGCAGGGGAAACCTTCCAAAGGGCCATGGATGTAGCATTTTGGGGACTAATAAACAAATGTGTAGTAGTTTATTTGGACGACGTGACCATGTATTCAAAGAACAAAAAATATCACATCCAACACTTAACTCAGATTTTCGAAAGGTGTAGGAAATACGATATATCCTTAAACCCTAAGAAAACTATCTTTGGTGTCGAGGAAGGGGAACTACTAGGTCATATTATATCTCAATCAAAAATTCACATAGACCCAGAACGAATCAAGGCTATATCTCAGCTTCCATTACCCCACAACAAAAAGGCTATGCAATCCTTCTTTGGGAAAATTAGTTTTGTGAGAAAGTTCACCCCCGATTTCGCTAAAACTATCAAACCCTTACAAAAAATGATCAACAAAGATGTTGAATTTAAGTGGGATGATGAACGAAAAAATGATTTCAACAATATTAAGACTTTGATAAATCAAGTTCCAGTGTTGCGAAGTCCCGACTTTAGCAAAGATTTACTCCTCTACACTTTTGCCTCTGACCAATCATTAGTTGCAGTATTGACTCAGAAGGATGATGACAACAATGAGGCCTCGGTATCATTTATGAGCACTAATCTCCAAGGGGTCGAACTAAATTATCTTGATATAGACAAGAAGACTTATGCAGTGTACAAGGTAGTGAAACACTTCAGATATTACATCCTAAAGAACCATACCAAAGTCATTGTGCCTCATCTCGCAGTATGATCCTTATTCACTCAGCAAGAGATGGGGGAAATAAGAGGGAACAGAATGAAAGTGGTCCAAAAATTTGATCTCGATATAAAACCTACCAAGCTGGTTAAGGGACAAGGATTATGTAAACTGAGAGCTGAAGCCCGGGACCAAGTAAATGAAGACCCTGGGTGGGAGAATGAATTGGAATTTTGGTGTAGTGAAGCTTCATATGTATCCTCAGGGAAGGAGTCTTGGTATGGGAAATTATCTTATCTCCTGCACCATGGGACTTTCCCATAAAACCTAAACCCTAAGGAAAGGAGAGCTCTCGAGATAAAATTAACACAATATCACCTCATAAATTTGATGCTCTTCCGCATTAATTATGATGGGTACTTTTAAAATGTCTCGAACGAGAAGATGCCGAAAAGGTCCCGAAGGAGATCCATGATGGTCCTATAAGTGGACACTTCAGAGGGAATACCATCGCTCACAAAATAATGAGATTTGGATATTATTGGCCTACTCTGTTCAGGGATGTTCACACATACGCTAGGAACTGTAAAACTTGTCAAATAAGCACGTGAAGGGAAAAGAGAGAAGTTTTCCCACTCCAACCATTGGTCATCTCCAAGACATTCGAGCATGGGGGTTAGATATCATAGGAGAAATTACACTGAGTACTTCAAAACAACACAGTTACATACTAATTTCCACAGACTATTTCACAAAGTGGGCATAGGTCGTCCCTCTAACTCATGTGAATGAAAAGGTGGTGATCCAATTCATAGAACAACAATTGATAACAAGGTTCGGTATGCCTTCCGTCCTTTTTTTCGATATTGTCACTTACTTTTATTCCACCCTATTAACAGAGTTTTCTTTAGACAAAGGAATCATAATCATATACTCTGCAAACTACAATCCACAGGGGAACGAAGTGGCAGAATCAACCAATAAGAACCTAGTGAGGCTATTAAAGAAAACAATTGTAGAAAACCAGAGGAATTGGCACAGTTCACTTCATAATGCCTTATGGGATGATAGATAAACACCCAAGGAAGATATAGGGAATTCCCCATACTTTATGGTATACAGAAAGGAATCCATTCTCTTGAATGGGATATATCTTCCATCTCTTTAGCTTGCTCGAGATTCTAGAGGACAACCCTCATCGGTTATACAACAAAGAATTGATACCCTCCTCATGTTGGAATAAGAAAGGGAGAAAGCAAAATCAAAGTTCATTGGTCATCAACAGATAGTTAAAAGGTGGTTTAACAAGCATAAGGCCAAAGAGAAGAATTTTGAAGTAGAAGAATTAGTCCTGAAATGAGACAGAGCGAATGAGCCAAAGGGAAAGCATTCAAAGTTTCAGAATCTATGGCTCAGACCTTTTCAGGTAGCTGATAAAATTGGGGAAGGACTGTATCGATTGAAAAATATGAGGGGGGAACCCGATGCCCTCTCGGTGAATGGCCAAGCCCTAAAACAATATTTCTGTTAAAAAAAAAGAAAATATATATATGTGTGTGTGTTTTCATGATAGTTTGTTTTTAGGTAGGTTGATTGCGAGGTTCTTCATTTTTGTTTTCTTGTTATAGTAATTTTTTCTCTTTTGAATTTTGTGTTCAACAATGCATTGGTTGAACTTAGTTCATGTGATATAACGAACTTTGTCCTTGACTCATGCTTACATACAGTACAAGAAGCGCTGGGAGAATTGTGGTTGTTTTGAAGGAGTTCTTTGTCTAACCTATGTAGATAAACAACCTTGGCAAAGGGATGAAGTGTCCTCCTGGTGGTTTGGTAAAACATAAAGGGAAAGATGGTAAGATGGAAAGAACCTCATGTACCTCAATATGGAGCAAACAAAATTCACCTTAACCATTTCATTTTGAAAATAACAGACGTCCTCCTCTCGCACTCGCTCAAAGCATTCTGCCAAAATAAAATCAATTATATCAAATGAGTGCAAAGTAGGATAGGGTATGAAAATAACTTCGTCGGGGCTATGGACGCTCCTTGGCAGTGAACCAAGGTCTGTGACAGTGGGGTGACTCCGTCGGGGCTATGGATGCTTGTTGGTAGTGGAGAAACACCATAGCAAGTGAATGATGATATATAAAAGGCCTGGTGCCATTGAATTCTTTACTCGAATCTTTTCAAAATAGGGCATGTGTCATGGTTAAAGAAAAAAAAGGTGGAATAAAGGTTGAAACCCCACAGGCAGGCCCAGATTCACCAACCAAGAATTTTGAACGTAAGGATTGAATATACTATGATAAAAAGAAAAAACTAGTTAAGTTCCTAACCAACTTATGCATTAGCTAAGCCCAGGGAAGGAACAAATATTCTTCTTTCGCCCACTAAGTCGCCATTTGTTGATCACTCAACACACCCTAAAGGCCTTGTCAATTTTTTTCACTTTTTGGGTACCACTTGTTTTCTTCACTTGTCTGACTCGATTTTATTTTGGGAAATGGTTTATCTTTGTTTGTTTTCATGTCTCTTATCACCTAGTCAGTTGTTTTTGAACTTGTGAAACTTCATGCCTAAAAATACTTTGACACCCGAATTAAGAATCGACAGCGAAACACTTCACCTAACGTGCTCATATTCAGTGTCGGAAAGAATTCAAGTAAGCAAAGGAACCACACAAAAACAACAGTCGTCGAGCATTGACCCTCATCGACATTGATAGAAGGAGGTTTTGGTTTGCGTAATTTATTCACATAAAGGTCCGAGAGATAGTCTATCCCCTTCGCCATCGGTAAAATACGAGGAAGACAGACGTTAACAAAGGATGTAAATAAATTGTCGATAGCTAATGCCCGATGCTTTATCAGTAATGAGGAAAATACAAAAGGATCACAACAAACATTTCAACCGTGATAAAGTTATCTCTGATTGTCGATCACCGATGTGTTTTCGGCATCGAGACTTTTTTGAGGGAGCTGATCCAAGGGAACTTGGGAAAGTTTATCCCTAATCGTCAATCCTTGACACTTTTCAGCGTCGCAAGTTAGGATTTGGTTTTAGAACGAATGTCTTAAAGAAAGTCTCGACTCTGATTAACACGAGTGAATTAAGTCACTGGTCTCGAATGCCACGTGTCTTTACCAGGTAAGAAGGTCATATGATCTAGTTCTATCCCGAGTCATTTTGGGTTCCCTAGGTCCTAGTCACACCTTCGAGTCATCTTTTCCACGTCAACACTGTACGGTAATATTGATCGGCATCAAAGATTTTGCAGGAGGATATCAATGAAAATTTTCATAGCACAATCCTGACCCCTAATCCACCAACAAAAAGAGTGGAATGATGGGACGTTTGTGGCATTAGACACGATCGGATTTTGGACATTTAAGGAACTAATTAATGCCTGATCCTGCATTAGTTTCTACACCATGCGCCGATTAGACAATAAAATTTTGAAATCACCGATAGACCACATTACCACCCATGCCTCCACCATCAACCCATGATGAATTAAAGTTTAAACATCTCCAAAGATCTGGCGGCAGATTTGATAAAAATACACTCATAACTTGAATTGAATGGCTAATGCGACAAGGTAAGTTCATCCCTGTTTAAATCTCGAGAATGGTTTTGAACAAATTCATTATGTGCATAAGTTGAATTCTAGAGCATCCGAAGGAGAAAAGTGAGCATCGCAAGACTGCACTGACTCTTTGATTATCTAAACCAGGTTTAACAAGCTTCAGAGGTATGTATCCAAGTCTGTCAATTCATTGTTTATAATTTATATATGCGCACCCGATTTTTCATGCATAGTCTCTAAACTATGGTATAGTTGCAGGTAAGATGCCACCCTAGATAGAGAAAGGAAAGATGAATAGGAGTTGGCCACTGCGCTAAAGGAGTTGGAGCATCTACGACATTTGGAGAAATACTATCAGGACTCCACACAAGCCATGGTATTTTTGAGAAGCGAATTCCAGGATGCCTACAACAAATTCACAAGTGAGAGGCACCTTTTCACTGCAGGGATAGACGATTTCTGAGAATACACCCTTATGGCGCTAACAACGTGCAAAGACATGGAAATATGGTATGAGAAGGCCCACCAAGTACTGGAAATAACTGATTACATCAACACGGTTCAAAAGGGACGAGACGCTGAAGAGCATGACATTCAGGTGCTAAGGGACAACAACATTGACCGTATAAGGAAGTCGACCGAATACTGGGTGAATATGGCCCAAGAACCTCAGTGGGAGATCCAAGAGAAATGGGATGATTACGAAAGGATCTATACCAAGATCAATCGGGTGATGAGAGACATTGGTCTCCCAGAATTTAGTGCACCCGATGACTTTGTCGACTTGCATGACATAGTCAAACTACATGCATAACAAGACTCATCATGGACTGCGGAGATAGAAAAGGTGGAAATCATGGTGCTAGGTCAAGTACAACAGTTCATGGAGCACCTGATCAAGGCTCGGGCAATGTTACAACAGTTAAGTGTTAAAGTAGTCAAGTATTTGGCACGAGCAGTGGAGATAAAGGAGATCCTTTCGGCCCCGATGGACCAACACATATTCCCATATGCCAACACATGCGAGGAACTCTTCGTCAAACGATCAAAAAATGAGAAGATTCAACCACTCAAGTGAAACCATTTGATGACTCTTAGAATACTGAGAGATGAAAGCGCCATGTGGCGATGTTTTTTTTACTTAGCTTGCACTTTTGATAATTGTTTTTAGTTAATAATTTGTTATAAATAAGAGGATCGACTTGTTAGAAGAGGTCGATGGTTTTTGCAAAAACCCTCATTTTTGGAATTGTAAAGAACTATTTCAGAACTACCTTAATTGAGAAGTCCTCTTTAGGACCGGAGGCAAGTTTCTGTTTTACGTCAAAGGTGTGTGTGATTGGATCATAAGGATGAATTACTTCTGACTTTATCTCATGATTGGATGTTGTAATGAGTAAGAGTTTCTGAATCTATTGATAAGTTAGTTGATTCAAATTTTTTATAGTTATTATCTCTAATGATGGAAAGAAAATCGTTGTGTTAATGTGTGATTAGTGATTAGAGCTAAGGAAACTAATTTTCTTGCCATCATTTTATTGCATGTATGTTTTCTTTCGATAATTGTATCTCAGTCAATAATTCAAATACCAACAAGTTGATGTATTAGTACTAGACTTGTCGTAGGTGTGAAAATCTTTGTCTGCATGCTTGAGCACGAGGGTTATCCTGAGCTTAGCCTTCTTTAGTAGTTAAGTTTCTCCCTTTTCTTTTAACCAACTGGTTTATACCATCACCTATCTTTTATAGCCACCTATAAGAGAAAATACAAAAAAAAATCATTCAAACTAAAGGAGTACTTTTCACGAAAAGATATCCTGTAAATCACTACTTAAAGCCCATCGATTAATTGGTCAGATCGCAAGATCTGGAGAACCATTCTATTAGCACTATAAGTCACCCTCCTATTGCAGAGAGGGTAAGCCCAATACCCATTCAAGTTTTATGTCACAGATTGGTTTTAAAGAGGTAAAATGGGCGCAGACTCAAGATGATATCGTTTTAACTCAGAAAACTGGACTGGTATGCACATGCAGGTGAGTTATTGATTAACTTCAGTCAGTAAGTTGGAGTAAGGGTGAATAGATGGAATAATTTGGTTAGGAAAGTGTAGAGTTTTGTTGTATACATCAAGTCTTCCAACAAAATAAGGAGGAAAAGCTTCAACTACAATATCCTCTTAGATTCAAAACTTCGAAAAACTGAAGAACATAAATAACAACACTGCAATCAAACATACATTACAATACAATCAAAACCATCCATGTGAATCCTTCAATCATGGACACTTTAGTATCAGAGGAAAATATGATGAAAAAGAAGTTGGCTTTCATTAAACAAGAAGTCTCAGATCAAAATACATAACCAGAGAACCAGAAGCTTCATCAAAAGTTTACAATACCAGAGCACTGCTCAACCATCGACCGTAACAAAATATCAAAACTAATTATTTATACTTAGAACAATTCGCCACTACTAGGAGTGTGACCTGGCCACTACAATCAAAGCTTTGCATCTGCATATTCTCTGTCAGAATGTGTAGGAATTCTTATGTCAGACGCGAGCTCAGATCATTATGGGTTTTATAGGAAAATCCATCCACGGGAAACTTCAGACTGACAGTCTGTCTCCATGGCCAATTCTTCCATGCTTTCTATTTATGGAGTGAAATTATGTTTCAACCACCACTCCATTTTCCTTAAATACTTTCTTCGGGATTAGGGCGGAGCCAACGTCCCAAGAACTACTATGCACAACTAACGATTCTTCAAGCTACATCTGACATTTTGAAACCATGGTGGTCTCATTCTGTAACAAACATGGGAAACCCCGACCTTTGGTGTAGGTCTTCGTGAAATCAACACCCTTTCCTTCACGCTCCCATATCTCCTGGTGTTAGCCTCTTCTTCATGCGACCCCGAGCCACAACCTGGCAGTTAACTCCCGAGTGCTTCATGACTTCGCACTTCGTGAGGTCGACGCTTTTCCCTTTGCCAATTTATCGAATCACAAATTAGTCATTCTCTTATCTACTGCCATGCCCCTCCTTCCATTTGATGACCATGATCCCTTCCTCAAAACTCCACCTCGGTCGGCTTCACATGATGGGTGCCAATATTTCCTCCCAGATCCTCTTTCCACATGACCTCGGGCTGTGACCTGGTGTCTATCTTCAAAGTGCTTCGGGGTTTCTCTTTTCAGGACTTTGAAAGATAGCTCCCTTCAAAGCTTCTGATTAGTGAAACTGCGAATCCGCTGATCTGACGCCACATATTCCTTTGAATTGAATGGTCCCGATAATTTTATCACTTTAGGGCCTCGGGCCCTCAGGCCTTCGACATTTCGGGACTTGGGAAATTTTTGTATTCCTCGCTTCAGTTTTCCCAAAATGACTTTCTTCGTTGCTTGGATTTGGTGTCACGCGTCCCTCTAAATCAGACGACTCATGTTGATTTCGGGTTTCAGGAGTTCGTACCTTTGACGAACAACTTTAACAATATTCCTAAATCCCAATTCCCACGATTATTTCCCATCGTTGATCTCTCCTAATGAGATCTACGACCCATATTAAATCTATGCTCGACCTTTGATCTTGGGCCTTTGCCCCAGCACTAAAATTTGAGCAACTTCTGGATTTTGAACACCGACGAATGTCAATCTAAAATCCACATGGAATCCCAGCCGTTGGGATATGAACTTCACCTGTTTTCTTGGTCCGAGTTTGGAATGGGTCGCTCTACTTGCTGCGCCTTGAGCCCGTGACTGCGACCTGTATAAACAAAGACTTGGATGACTAGTTGGGTGGGCTCGGAAAGACAAAGGACGAGTGACTGCGACAAAGAGGAAACTGATCAACCTTAGAGAAATAGAAAATTTTAGGGCCAAGACTTCTCAGGTAATATAACAAGGAAAAAAAGATGTTCAAATGAACGAAGGAAAACATACAAAAATTTACAAGCCGAAGGGGAGAAACTTGAGATTTGGTTTGCGAAAAGGAGAGAGATGGGGAAAAATTACAGACTTAGTAGAAATCACAAACCCACAAGACTCTGAAAAGTTCGTGTTATAACATTTGGCTCCACAGGGGATGGCATGCTCCCTGCGAGCTACTAAGAACACGCAACTCCAATGCCTTAGCTTTGGGTTATGGGGTTTCTTATTGAAAACTAAAAACTAAAAATCAAAACAAAATAGGAGTGGTATTTATAGTGGTGGAACGCCGGTCACGACCTAAACAAAATATTTCTTTAAAAAAATGCACATTTACGGGGCCACCAAAAACTTCAGATCCCTCCAAATTCTACAACCTATAAGTATTATTTGGAAATACCTCAAAGATTTTGAAGGGCCCAATCTATAGGGCTTCAAATTTACCGTGCTTTCCTTTGTCCTATTTGGGTGCATCCCATTTGAGTACTAGATCTCCCGGTTGGAAATCCTCCTTTCTTACCTTTCTGTCAAAAGCCTGCTTGATTTTCTGTTGATGTTCATGTGATTTTTCCAACAACTGCTCCCTAGTCTACTACACTTCTACTAGCTGTTGTATTCTACTAATCATATCATCAAGCTCCCCTTGGTGGTCTTGGAAGAATTTTTCCACTGGCAAGGCGAGTTGAGAAGGAAAGATAGCTTCAACTCCATACACAAGATGAAAGGGAGAGACACCAAGAGATCTCTTGGTTGTCACTCTGTCAGCCCACAAAGAAAATTTGAGCCTTGAATCCCATGATTTCTTGTTGTCCTCTAGCAGTCTTTTGATGATTTTTATAAGGCTCTTATTAGAGGATTCTGCCAGTCTATTCCATTGGGGGTAGTAAGAAGTTGAGTGAATCAATGAAATTCCAAACTGTTCACAAAAATGGATCAATGGTTCGTCCTTGAAGGATGCAGCATTATGAGTGACAATATTTTTGGGACAACCAAATGTTGCTATAATGTCCTCAAGAAAACCAATGATTACTTTGTGAGAAGCACTCCTTGTGGGGATAAATTCTATGCAATTGGTAAAGTAATCAGTGGCGATCAAGATCCACTTGTGCTGACCACTTGAAGCAGGATGAATTTCCCAAATAAAATCCAGGCCCCACTGCTGAAAGGGTCTTGAAGCTACCACAGGCTTCAATGGCAAAGACTTGAGATGTTGCTTCTCGGAGAATTTCTGACACTTAACACAAGCCCTGATCCTTGCACAAACATCGGTGAATAGAGTAGGCCAGAAATATCTAGCCCTGAGAAATTTCTAGGCTATGGTCCTCTAGAAGTGATGTCCCCCACATAAACTATCATGAAAATCAAACATAATATTTTGGGCTTCATGTGGGTATAAACATCTCAAAAGCACTCCCAGAGGGTCTTTCTAGTATAAGATTTGATCAATACGACAATATCTAATTGATTTAATCTTTAAAGATCTAATTTTATTCTTGTCCATACCATCAGGAGGCCTTAACTCTTGCAGAAAAAATATAATATCTTTGTACCAAGCGCATTCTGCCAATGGAGGGTTGACTTGTGGGCCTGTATAAGACAACTCAGCTTGCTGATTTTCTGAGAAAGTGTTGATGAAGTTAACCCTCAAATATTTGCAATTAGATTAAGATAATAGCTTGGTTAAACCTTAGTGCTTTACCAATTTTGTGGGCTTTATTTACAACTCGAATTCAAGGATTTTGGCAATCCACTTGCTCCTTCTTCCATCTATGTCAGGCTGAATGAGAATGTTCTTCACAGAAGCTGAAGGAACATATGCAATGACCTTTGAATGAAGAACATATAATCTGAAAGATTTGAGAGCTTTCACCAAAGCATAGGCCTATTTTTCCATGATGTCATATTTCATCTCTGCATCTCTCAATGACTTACTGAAAAAGGAAATAGGTTGCTCCAGCCCTTCAACGTTTTTCTGCAATAAAACAATTGCCACTATGTCAAATGAAGCAAAGGAAAAAAATAGAAAATCCTTGGAATAATCAGGACTGATTAGCACATGTGCCTCATTCAATGCCTTCTTGATTTTGTCAAAATAATTTCTAGACTCAGTAGTCCATTTCATCTCATTCCCCTTCCTGAGCATGGCTGTAATATGCTTTACCAATTCAGCAAAATTTGAAACAAACCTTCTTAGAAAATTAATTTTCCCCAAGAAATACTGAACTTCTTTCTTGGATATAGGGAGTGACAAGGTTTGGATAGCTTTCACCCTGCTTGGATCAATCCTAACCCCCTCGGCTGATACTATGTGCCCCAACAATTTTCCCTCCTGCATGGCAAATAAAGACTTTTGGGGATTTAGGGAGAGGCCAAATTTTCTGCATTTTAAGAAGGCCTTCCTCAGATGACAACAATGTCTTCATCAGACCTGTAAAATATTGTTATGTCATCCATATAGATAACTACAAACTTATCCTTTTCTCCAATGAAGGCGATGTCCATAACTCGTTGGAAGGTTGCCCCTACGTTCATCAATCCAAAGGGCATTTTGGCATACATGAATGTGCCACAAGGAGTAGTGAAGGTTATCTTTTATCTTTCACTACTCCTTGTAAAGGGATCGTTGAAAGACCTTGAAGAAATAATCATAGATGACATAACGAGAGGATTGACACCTATAAGGAGTATTGTGCACCAAATTGGCTTGTCATGGGATCAAGTTTATTAAACAAAGGATCACATTGAATAGTGCAATTTGAGAGTGAAGAGTTCAACATGCATGCCTCTAAGAGTTGTTGGACAAAGGTTTAATATGAGAAAGATTGATTCATTGTGTAATTCCCATAGCTTACACCAAATAAAGGAGGTGAGTAGAGAATGTGTATGGAATCATGAGAAATTAATAAAATCACCATAAAATATATATTTCCATTGCCAAGATTGGAAAACTTAATGATTTTCTTCAGTGAAGCATTCAACATTTTTCAAAAAATGATTTGAAGAGTAGGCATCCCCAAATCCAAATCAGAGAGGGTGATGCATGGATGATAACCTTCCAGACAAAGGAAGACTTATACATGCGACTTGTATGTTATTTGGATTGACAAGTGCACCAAGTATGTTCATGAGGTTGATGAATGAAATGTTGAATCTATAAGTCTTGGAAGATTCATAATAGGTTGTGCATATTAATGATATACTCGTGTTCAACATGAACACATAGGATCATTTACAACATTTGAAACAAGTGTTGGAGCATGTGAGGAAAGAGAAGTAGTTAATAAACATGAAGTTGTGTTTTTTTTTATAGGACGAATTGGTATTTATGGGATTTGTTATATCTCAAGAAGGGTTCAATATGGATCTAGATATGTGATAGACATAGTTGAGTGGCCAACTCTAAGAAGTGTGTTGAGGTGATAAGTTCCAATGGATTATAGAGATTCTATAGGAAATTCATCATAAATGTTAGTGGGATTTGTGCACACTATTAAATTGTATGAAGAAGAGAAATTTCCAAAGGAGTGTTGCAACAAACAAAAATTTTGAATTGTTGAAGAAGAAGGTGACAAAGAAAACCATGTTGACACCGTGAGATTTTAGTAAAGTCTTTCAAGTTGCTTTTGATGTGAGTGGAATGGTCATAGGAATAGTATTGAGTTAGGAAGGTAAGCTTGTTTCTTTCTTTAGTGAGAAGTTAAATGATGCTAAGAAAATATTCAATTTATGATTAGAAATTTCTATGTTATCCTAGTGAAATCATTGAAGAAGTTGAGGTATTTTTTCTACCCAAAGAGTTTTTTTGATATATTGATCATCAAGCATTACAATACTTAAATAGTCAAGGAAAACTAAGTCAAATGCACATGAAGTGGGTAGAATTTATGCAAAGTTACAATTTTGTGTTGAAGCACCATAGGTTAGGAAGATTAAACTAGGTTATGGATGCCTTGAGAAGGAGAAATACATTGTTGACTATTGTGAGTGTGGAAGCAATTAGTATGGAGTAGAAGAAACAATTGTATGAGGATGATGTAGATTTTGCAACAACTTGGGAAGTGTATAAGGAGACTTGAAGTAGTGATCGGATCACACTTGGAGTATTTTGCACAAGAATTATTTATTTTCATAAATCAATAGTTATGCATCCCAAGAGGATTTGTGAGGGATAAATCATAAGATAATTGTAAAGAAATGGATTAGGAAGACACTTTGGAATATACAAAACTAAAGAATTAGTATAAGAGAGATATTATTGGTCAATATTAACCAAATATATGAAGAAGTGGATTGAGTTTTTAGGATATGTCAGCATGGAAAAAGAAGAAGTAAGAATATGAGTTTGTAGACATTGTTATCCATACTTGTAACAAAATGGGATAATTTAAGCATAGGATTTTTCCTTGGATTCGCAAAACATGACAACATAGTGATTCCATATTTGTTATTACATGGTATATTTTCTAAAATGACACATGTTATTCCTTGTAGGAAAATGTGTGATGCCACAAATGCAATAGTGCCATTCTTTAAAGGGATAATAAGATTACATGGGCTACTTCAAAGTATTACTTCTTATAGAGAATGTGATTTTTTGGTACATTTTTAGAGGGCATTGTGGAAGAAGACATATACCAGATTGCAGTTTACTTAAAAGTATTCTCCACAACTATATGGGAAGATCAAGGTAGTGAACAAAAGTTTGGGTAACTTGTTAAGATTTTTGATTGGAGATAACCCTAAAATATGGGATATGGTATTCATGAAAGTTGAATTTATGTATAATAAACTCATGAATAGGGACCTATAGGAAATACACTTTTCCAAATATTGTACGGGAGATTCCCATAGGAACTAACATATTTGGTAAGTTTGCTAGAAGTATACTTGAAGAGTGCATATGCAAAGACATTTGTAGAATTCATGAGGGATGTGCATGAATAGATAAAGTAGCAATTAAAATAGAGAAACTAGAGGATTAAGGAAAAGGATGATGAGAAGAGAAGGGGGAATAATTTTGAGGAAGGAGATTTGGCGTTAGCACACTTGAGAAAGGATAGTTTTTTGAAAGGAACATACAAAAGTAAAAACTAAAAAGGATAGACCCATGCAATGTCTTAAGAAAGATTTCTAATAACGCATGCAAGTTGATATTTCTAGAAGGATTGTATATCCCATCGATGTTTCATATTTCCATGTTTATATGAATACTATAAGGTATAAGAGATGAAAATGCAGTAGATCAAGTTGCAAACTGAAAAAATCAAATTCCACAGAAGAGAGAATAAATTTTAGAAGTGTTTGAAGAGCGAGTTATTGAGAATTGAGGAAGGAGAAGTACAAAGAGCACTTATTTTGATGGAAGCAACGGAGTTATGAGGATACTACATGGATTTCAAAGACGAAATTTGGTCATTTTCAAGGGTCACCTATTGGATTCATGACATCCATGATGTGGCATAGAAGCCCACATTTTAATTACCAAGGGGGTTTAATAGATGAACATTCCTCACAAAGTAAAATCCTAAACCAATCAAAATATTTTCAAATTTCAATTTGGTTTTCTCATGAATTTATTTTATCTTATTATAGATGATTAGGGGATCCAAGATGCATGATTCAAGTTTGGTAGTTATGTTTTAGGTTTTCAAATCATGTATAGGTTACACCTATATAAGGAATATATATGTTAGAATAATAATTATGTGTAGATTGTTGCATCCAACCCTTGATGTAGGTAATTCTTGTAATTTGTGGCATGGATGAAGTCATGCACAAGACAATACAAAGTATGTATTGCGTGAGACATGATACAGTGGTCATATGACATATATTGACAAATATGGAGAGACACTTGACAAATGGAGGACACATGGTGGGAGAATCATAGGCTCAGAATGGGAAGTGATTAACAAGGAGGTGTTAGAGCTCGATCATGTGGAAGCCATTGAATATCATGAGATATGAATGGTTGAAGTGATTATGGACGTTTAGTAGGGCCTAAGAAAAAGAAGGGGAAAATAATCTTATGAAAGGGATGATTTTTGGATTATGTGAATATCTATTATCTATAATCCACTTCAAAATAATTTGAATATTATTACAAGATTTCCTCAATGAACTACCAAAGCATGCCCTAAAGCATTGTGTGGTATCTACTTGTGTCAACGAGGACCCACGAATATCAACATCGTATGTCAAGGAAGATATAATTGTATCAAAGGATGTGGGGAAGGAAAGCCATGAAGGCTTATGCTTCTTCTAGGAGAGCTAATTGGATTTTTCAATGTTTCAATGACATTGTATGTGACGTCCCCAGCCACCAACAGGATGGATAATGCCACTACGGAATTTAAACTATAATACCATTTTGTGGCAGCCCCAACCACCTAGATCGGGCCATGTAACACCACCAATAGACTGCTAAGATCTGATAGAAGGTTAATTGTTCATCCCAGAGTATATATATATTACATGCATTTCTAATGAAATAAAAGGAAATAAAATATACTACTACCATACTAACTCATGCGAAATTGACCGCAAATCATACATGCAACGAAAGCACATGATAACATTGTAAGAATCACAGACATGCACAATAGAAATAATTAAACATAGAATTGATACTTATCTTTGTATTGTGAATACCACTAACTGCATGCAGACCTTCCATGAACCTCCCAACCTTAGACCACACTGCTCATCACTCTCAGAAGTGGGTCACCCTCGAGTTGAGACTAAACTCCACCTGGCAAGGGATTCCTAGGATTGGAAGTTAACATTAATGTCGCACAGTTCAATAAAAAGGATTCTCTTAGGAGCCACTTATGCCCAGTGCTCACAAACTCTCATTCCCCACATGCTTGTCCCACCCCAGGAGTATACACCTTCACTATCACACAGTTCATCGGCTACTCCACCTCCCTTATGGGGCTTTAGAAACATGTTAGACAAGAACTCTCAGAGCTCTGTAGTTGTTACTAGACTCCCTCAAGGAGAATTCACTTTCTCAGCACACTCTCTCACCTAGAGAGAGTTGCTCACAAGCCTGACAACCTGCCTTTGCAAACCACATGCTTGGAAACTTGTTTCTTCTATCCATCTCCTAAGACAAATGGGCAAGGGTGGAGGAAACAACAGAACTCGGGTAAGGCATAGTACGAATCAACAAAATACCATTGTGCGCAAGTTACAGAGGTTCAAGGTGGCCACGGGTTCAACAATGGCGAAAATGGTTGGCTATGTGAGTGAACTTGTCAGGATAAAGTTGGTCGACTGGTCAGAGAATGTCGAGAATGGTGAGAGCGTGAGAGCCAACTGTGTGTCCCCCCACCTCCGTGAGTCCCCCCCCAAACAACAAGAATTCCCACTTAAAATTGCATGTGCTTGAGTTGACACAAGTCGCTCATGAAGAAGGTTCCTTTCCATTTGGAAGTCATTGCCTCTTCCCAAAGGAAGTTAGGATATAATCATATCCTTCTATCAACATTTAGAATAATAATAAATTATTCTTGGACTTAAGCTCTTAAGATTAGTCCCAATTTCCATCCTCTCAACCTCCTATCCCTTACCCAGCCTAGTGGATCTTAGTCCTCCATATTCTTTATTCTTGGTCGGTCTACACATAACGATGTTTTTATATTAATAATGAATATTCACATGTACAAAACAGGCTCCTGGCCTTTCACAACTAGGCTCACCAGCCTAATAAACACTTAAGCCTATCAGCGTATAATTGCTTGGTTCACCAGACTACAAAACATGTTACAATTCATAAATAAAAATGAGGATCATCCTTGGGGATATTGCAATCCCCTCTCCTTATTTTTGCATTTTCCTTAGTCCAACTTATTTACACAACATCAACAAGATTTTAAAAATTTTCAAAAAGATGTAGGTACTTTGCCTGCATAGAATCCTCATGCTCCCATGTCGCATCCTCAGGACCGTACCAGGTCCACTGGACCTTTACAAGCCTTATGGCTCGATTTTGGAGTTGCTTTCTCTTCCAGTCTAATATGTGCACCGAATGCACTTGCAAGGCTCCTTCTTGCTCCACCTGAATCACATTCCAATCAATCACATGATTAGGATCAGATATATACTTCTTGAGAAATGAAACATGAAATACATTATGAACAGTCATGGATGCAGGAAATGCAAGCATATAAGCAACTAGTCCAATCCTTTCTAGGATTTCAAATGGTCCACAATATCTAGCTTCCAACTTGGAACAGTTTCCCAACTTTAGGGAACTTCTATTGGATTTTACTTTCAAGAAAACATGATCACTCACTTTAAACTCCCTATGGGTTCTGTTCTTATCAACATAACTTTTCTTCCTGTCTTGGTCATCCTTCAAATTCTGCTTAATCTTCATCATTTGTTCTTCCATTTCCTTGAGAAACTCTGGCCAAAACATTGCCCTATCAGCTGGGTTGTCCCAAATTACTGGGTTGTTTCACTTTCTGCCATATGGTGCTTCAAACAGGTTCATATTCAGTGATGATTGATACCCATTATTGTAGGAAAATTCTACCAAGTGTAGATAATATTCCCATTTAGATGGTTTTTCCATCACATACATTCTTAACATATCTTCTATCACTTGGTTCACCCTCTCTGTCTGCCCATCATACTTAGGATGATAAGCAGTGTTGAAGTTCATATTTGTTCTGAACCCTTTGAATAAACCCTTCCATAACTTTGATGTAAACTTTGGGTCTCTGTCAGACACAATTGTCTTGGGTATGCCATTCAATCATGCTACTTCCCTCATATAGATATCAACAACATTAGTTTCTTTCTGAGTAGTCTTCAATGGAATGAAATGGGAAGCTTTAGTAAGATTTTCCACCACTACCATGATTGCATCATGTTGCTTGCTTATTCTGGGAAATCCTGTGAAGAAATCCATTGTCACCACTTCCCATTTCCACTCAAGAATGGGTAATGGTTGTAGTAAACCATCTAGGTGTCTATTCTCATCCTTTACCTTTTGATATTCCAAGCATTTAGCTATGTATCCAACAATCTCCCTCTTCATGTTGGGCCAATAATATTGGCTCTTGACTGCTGAAATTGTTTTTTGATATCCTGGGTGTCCTGCATAAGGCACATTATGCATCTCTTTTAAAATCCCACTCCTCAATTCCAGAGAATTGGGTACATAACTTTGTTTCTGTATTGAAGGATTCCATCAATTCCCAATTCATAATCCTCAACCTTCTACTACATTTTACCTTGCTGCAATTTTGTTACCAATTCCATGTACTGCAAATCTAAATTTGCAGCTTCAGAAATTTTGCCTTTAAGATCTATCTCATACATGCTAATGGTTGTAGCATGCAGTTCATGCACTCTCCTGTTGAGTGCGTCAACCACTTTGTTATCCTTTCCTTTGATGTGTTTGATATCAAATTCATACTCACAGAGGAATTCCAACCATCTACTCTGCCTAACATTCAAATTAGGGTGATCAAACAAATATTTCAGACCGTTATGGTCTGTCCTTAGCTCAAACCTCTTTCCCATGAGGTAGTTCCTCCACTTCTTTAAAGAATGCACTATGGCTGCCAATTCCAAATCATGAGTGGCATAGAGCCTTTCATGCTCTTTCAACATATTTGATTCATAACATACAACAAACCCATTTTGACTGAGGATTCCACCCAGTCCTTCTTCACATGCATCTGTGCATACAATGAAGTCTTCATTCAAATCTGCGATATTCAGAATTGGGGCATTGATTAACAACTACTTCAATTGCTGGAAACTCTTTTCACATTCTTCTTTCCATTGAAATTTCTTCCCCTTCCTTTGCAAGGAATGTTAAATTATGAGCTTGATTTCTTATGCGGATTAATTCTTTTATTTTCTTTAATACTTTGATTCTAGCTTAATACACTTCAACAATTTCAAATCATAATCGAATAGAAATAATTATGTAGATAAGTAAACATCCATATCAACAACATATATACCCTCTGGAAACCCTGTACAGGGAGAAAAACCCCAACAAACAATATTCCTTTATTGCATTAATAATGTAAGATCTCTTACAAATATCCACCATGAATGTACTTCTCTCAAAGATCTTGCCAAGATGACTCTGACCTGACAAAGACTTACAAGAACTTGCTGAAATACACCTTTGATATGTTGCCTCTTTATCACTATTTTGCTCCTTTATTACTTCACCCTCAACCTGCATATGAAAACTTTGTTTCAAAATTGTGTTGCAAAACTGTATTGCAAAAACTATGTTGAGGAGAGGGTTCGACCTCTTCTTATATAGGCTGAAGAGGGGAAGAGGAGAAGCTCGAAATAGTAACCTGAATGCATGCATTAGTCATAACTCAGCTTCATACTTTAGTTCGAACTTAGAACTAGACTTGAGATTGGTTACAAATCAACATTACACTTTAGTTCGAACTTAGAACTAGACTTGAGATTGGTTACAACTCATCATTACACTTTAGTTCGAACTTAGAACTAGACTTGAGACTGACATGCTTTAGTTTCAACTTAGAACTAGACTTAAGATTTTAGTTGCAACTCAACATTACACTTTAGTTCTAAGATAGAACTAGACTCAAGACTTTAGTTGCAACTCAACATTACACTTTAGTTCTAGACTCAAGACTTTAGTTGCAACTAAACATTACACTTTAGTTCTAACATAGAGCTAGACTCAAGACTTTAGTTGCAACTCAACATTACTAAAATAGAACTAGATTCAAGACTTTAGTTACAACTCAACATTACAGTTTAGTTCTAACATAGAACTAGACTCAAGACTTTAGTTACAACTCTTGACAAGGCAATTCGAAATTCTCTTCATGGTGGATAATGTTTACATGTGCCAACGCACTAGATCAATACAATTACATCATTTGCAATATTAGGAATATTGTTTGTTTCTAGCTCATAGGAATTTTACATTCAACCTAACTTTTTCTAGATACCTTGACTTTTGCTCATGATTCACAAGCTTTGACTAGGCTCACAGAGGTTGTATGTTCCCCCTGACTTTTGCATTAGTCTGTCTATGCTCACAGAGGTTGTACGTCCCCCCTGACTTTTGCACTAGACTATCTATGCTCACAGAGGTTGTACCTTCCCCCTGACTTTTGCATTAGACTCACATAGCATCTCGTTCATCCTGGATTTTGGTCTGACTCACAGAGGTTGTTCATTCCCCCTGGCTTTTGTCAATACCTCACAAGACTGGTTGATTCTCCAAATCTCCCTAGATAGCCTCAGGGTGGCCCATATGGCCTCTCATTGGAGAATGACTGTCGATGCTGCCAAATTAACACTCCCTCTCAGCGAGGGAGTCATTCTCATCCACACCAAGCTTGCCTCTCAGCTGCACAAACTATCTCGAGGTTAGAGGCTTGGTCAGGATATCAACTACCTGCTCGCTCGTGGCTATGTACTGTAACTTTACAGTTTTTCTCTGGACCAAGTCTCGGATGTAGTGGTACCTCATGTCAATATATTTTGACCTGTCATGAAATACCGGGTTCTCTGTCAATTTTATGAAACTTTGATTATCACAAAGAACCATCGTTGTCTCGATCTTGTCACCAAACAACCCAGAACCAATTTTCTGAGCCATATTTCTTCCTTGGTAGCATCACTTGCTGCAATGTACTCAACCTCTGATGTACTCTGTGCAATGGATCCCTGCTTTCGGGTTGACCAAGAGATCATAGAGGATCCTAAAATGAATCAATATCTGGAAGTACTCTTCCGATCCACTGGACTTCCTGCCCAGTCAGCATCTGCATACCCATGCAGAAATAAACCACCATTGGATGTATATCTCAGACCATAAGTAATGTTCCCTCTGAGATATCTCAAGATGTGCTTTTCTTCCACCCAGTGTCTCTGTCTCGTTTCAGTCATGAACTGACTCATTGCAATCACTGCATAGCATATATCTGGCCTAGTGTTGATCATGTACATCAATGATCCAATCAGCTGCCTATACATGGTGGGATCCACCAAATCTGAACCTGTATCAGAATCATGCAGCTTCCTCAGGTTGGTAACCATCGAAGTAGACATGGATTTGCAATCCATCATACCAAACCTCTTTAGTACATCCACTGTTTATTTTCCTTATGCCAGAAATATCTCGCCCTATCTTTGCCACACTTCCAAGCCTAGGAAGTAATGCATCAAGCCTAAGTATTTCATCTCTAATTTTGAGGTTAGCTCCCTCTTACACCAAGTTAGTATCCCTTCATATCCTGTTAGAAAGATATCATCAACATACATGATTAGTATAACAGGTTGGTTACCTCTTACCTTGAAGTATAGATTTTCATCCGCATCAGTTTTTTGAAAGCCTGGGATTTTAAGAAAGCCATCAATCATGTCATACCAAGCTCTGGTAGCCTTCTTAAGACCATACAAGGCCTTCCTTAGCTTGCATACATGAATGCCTTTGTTATGCAGTATAAAACCATCCAGTTGTTCCACAAAGACCTCCCGTTCAATCTTTCCATTCAAGAATGTTGTTTTTACATCCATCTGATGTAGTTTCCAACCAAGTAATGAAGCTAAAGAAATAATAGCTTGAATGGAGGTATACCTGGCTACAGGGGAAAAAGTATCTTCGTAGTCGATTCCTTTTTTCTGAGTGAAGCCTTTGGCTACAAATCTTGATTTTAACTTTTCCACACTTCCATCAGCTACATGTTTGATCTTATAGATCCATTTGGAATAAACCAATGATTTGTCTTTTGGCCTTGGCACAATGTCCCAAACATTGTTCTTTATAATAGACATGTATTCCTCAAGCATGGAATCCTTCCATACTTGTAATTTATCTGCTTCTTCAAATGAATAAGGTTAGGCATCACTAATGCTTCTCATCAGTGAAACATAGCCTCCAAACCTATGAGGCCTCTTCCTTTCCCTGAAACTTCCTTTGGGAGCAACTAACCTTTCTTCTTCTCCCACTATTTCTTTAAGCCATCCTGTTTCCTTTTGGTTGTAGGTTCTTCAAGAGTTCTTTATAACACTTCAGTGGGTTCTAGGGGTTCATTACTTGGCCCTTCACGAGGTTTCTCCCTCTGATCACTTGACTCTTCATTTTCAGAAGAGGGTGAAGCTCGCTAAACTGCTTCTGAATCCTACTGAAGCTCTATGGATTTCTTAAATGCATCTTCCTCATGGAAGTTCACATCTCTTCTTACCTCTATTTGCCTCTAACCTGGTACATAAATCCTGTAAGCCTTGGAGTTCTCATTGTACCCCACAAACACCCCTTTCTTGCCTGAGGGTTCCATCTTTGTCCTCTTTTCCTTAGGGACATGAATATACATAGAACATACAAATATCCTTAGATGCCCTACTTCAGGTTTGATCCCTGAGAAGACTTCATCATGAGTCTTGTCCTTCAAAATAGCATGGGAACACCTGCTCTAAATATACATGGCAGTGGAGGTAGCTTATTCCCATAAAGAATTTGGCAAATCCTGGTCAAACATAATTGCTTTCACTGCCTCACAAATAGTCATGTTTTTCCTCTCAGCAACACCATTTTGTTGAGGGTTATATGGAACGGTCAATTGTGTCTTGATTCCTGTTGACTTGCATAAATCCTCAAACTGAAGAGATTCAAACTCTCCTCCATTGTCTGTTCTAAGGATTCTGATGTGTTTCCCTGTCTGTTTTTCAATAAAGGCTTTATACTCTTTGAATTTATCAAATGTGTCACTTTTAGCTTTAAGAAAATATATCCAACATTTTCTTGAGTAATAAAAATGACATAATACAAAAAACCACCGAGTGAGGGAGATGACATGGGACCACATACATCAGAATGAGCCAGATCTAAGATGCCCTGAGCTTTGTTGTCACTACTAGGAAATGATTTCTTTATATTTTTACCTAGCATGCATCCCTTACAAATTTCATTTTTACTAAGAGAAATAGAGGGCATGACACATACCATGTTCTGTAGATCTGGAAGAGCTTTGTAATAAAGATGTCCAAGTCTTCTGTGCCACAACTCGTTGGATCTAGTCACATTATGAGCCAATGCCTGAACTAATTGTCCTGACATGACGTACAATCATCCACTGCGAGTTACAATGGGTTATGTTGTACTTAAGTGGCTACCTTTAGCCCATAGTAGTGCCTTCCTGTCCTTGAAGATCATCCAATATCCCTTGTCCTCAAGGGTTGCAACTGATAGTAGATTCTTCTTGAGCCCTAGAACATATAATACTTCATCAACATGAAGTCTAGCCCTAGATTCCAATCTCAAGGAGATAGAGCCTACTCCCTCTATCTTGTAACATTTTTCATCACCAAGCTTGACCTGCTCAGCAAAATATTTTGTCTCGAAATCTGAGAGGATCTCCTTGTACCCTGTCATGTGCTTTGATGTACCACTATCTACTAACCAATTTTTCGGCCCTGTGGAAACTAAACTGGATAAAGAAGAAACCAAATAATATTCTTTCCTATTTTCTTTCTCATTAGAAGGACTTTTCTGATTTCTTTTGGATTCATCATCCTCAACAGTTGAGGCATGATGTTTCCCTTTCCTAGGATATTTATTTCTAAACCGACAATCTTTAGCAAAATGAACCAACTTATTACAACTAAAGCATTTAATCTTAGATGTATCAATATTCTTTCCTTTGAATGTACATTTGATGTTTGGCTTCCATTGAGATCCTTTCTGGAAAGTGCCTTTCTTCTTTCCCTTGAATCTTGATGCTAAATCTGAGTGCTCTTCTTTCGTTGGCTCTCTCCTAGTAGCTATGCGACTCTCCTCCTGGAGGCAATCATGCCATAACCTCTCAAACATGGGTTGAATCTCTCTCCCACTTACACTGGATAAGAAGGTCTCCCATGAAGAAGGAAGACTGTAAAAAATGGCCTACACTAAATCATCATTGTCCACTGTCACCCCTATGACCAAAATCTGATCTCTAATCTGATCTATCCTGGAACAAAAAGATGCCACTGATTCACCTTTCTCCATATTCAAATACTTAAGCTTGTGCTTAAGTGTCTTCTTCTGACTTGGGGTCTGTTTCTCATACAGATTCACCAAGGTATCCATACAGTCCTTGGCAGTCATCAACGAAGTCATTGCAGGCATTATATTGTCCTTGACTGAGTCAAAGATTATTCGCTTGGCCTTTGCTTGACTCTTCCTGAAAGTCATTCTTCCTTCATTATTCGTTGGTTCCTCCACCACTGTGGTCACATACTACTCAAGATCATGCTCTTGCAATATATTTGCTATACGGAGCTTCCACACATTAAAGTTGGTAGCTCCTTCGAGCCTATCTTCAGCCCTGATTGAAATGGAGGATGCCATGGTCCTCACACTGGAATCTTAATCAAGCTCGCTTGGATCTGTGTGTACCTTCTGTTGCACTTCAACACGTTTAACACACCCTAAGCTCTGATACCATGTTAAATTATGAGCTTGATTTCTTATGCAGATTAATTCTTTTATTTTCTTCAATACTTTGATTCCATGTTAATACACTTCAACAATTTCAAATCATAATCGAATAGCAATAATTATGTAGATAAGTAAACATGCATATCAACAAAACATATACCCTGGGGAAACCCTGTACAGGGAGAAAAACCCCAGCAAACAATATTCCTTTATTGCATTAATAATGTAAGATCTCTTACAAATATCCACCATGAATGTACTTCTCTCAAAGAGCTTGCCAAGATGACTCTGACCTAACAAAGAATTACAAGACCTTGCTGAAATACAACTTTGATATGTTGCCTCTTTATCACTGATGTGCTCCTCTATTACTTCACCCTCAACCTACATATGAAAACTCTATTTCAAAATTGTGTTGCAAAACTGTGTTGCGAAAACTGTGTTGAGGAGACAGTTCGACCTCTTCCTGTGTTGAGGAGAGGGTTCGACCTCTTCTTATATAGGCTGAAGAGGGGAAGAGGAGAAGCTCGAAATAGTAACCTGAATGCATGCATTAGTCATAAATCAGCTTCATACTTTAGTTCGAACTTAGAACTAGACTTGAGATTGGTTACAACTCAGCATTACACTTTAGTTCGAACTTAGAACTAGACTTGAGACTGACATGATTTAGTTCAAACTTAGAACTAGACTTAAGACTTTAGTTGCAACTCAACA
>ML812461.1:237392-256328 GCA_009831015.1 Picea engelmannii
TTCATTTCTAATGAAATAAAAGGCAATAAAATATACTACTACCATACTAACTCATGCGAAATTGACCGTAAATCATACATGCAACAAAAGCACATGATAACATTGTAAGAATCACAAACATGCACAAAAGACATCATTAAACACAAAATCGATACTTATCTTTGGATTGTGAAGATCACCGACTGTGTGCAGACCTTCCACGAACCTCCCAGCCTTAGACCACACTGCTCATCACTCTCAGTTGTGGGTCACCCCCGAGCTGGGACTAAACTCCATCGGGAAATGGATTCCTAGGCTTGGAAAGGCTAATTGGAGTTTTACACAGATCAATAGGAAGGATTCTCTCAGGAGCCACTTACTTCCACTTCTCACAAACTCTCATTCCCCACATGCATGTGCCACCCTAGGATTATACACCTTCACTGTCACACAGTTCATCGACTACTCCACCTCCCTTCTAGGGATTCAACAATAGGTTGGACATGAACTCTGAGGGCTCTGTAGCTATTACTGGACTCTCTCTAAGAGAATTCACTTCCTCAACACACTCTCTCACCTGGAGAGATTTTCTCACAGGCTTGACAACCTGCCTTTGCAAACCACAAGCTTGACAACCTTCCTTTGCAAACCACAGGCCTGGCAACCTTTTTCTTCTATCCAACTCCTAAGACAAACAGGCAAGGGAGGAGATAACAACATAACTCAGGTAAGGTAGAGTATGGCTCAACACAATACTAGTGCGCAGAAGTTACATAGGTTCACGGTGGCCACGAGTTCAACAATGGTAGAAATTGTTGGTTGTGTGCTTGCTCGGTGCGTGAGTGAACTTGTCAGGATAAAGGTGGTCCACTGGCCAGAGAATGGCGAGAATGGTGAGAGCATGAGATCCAACTGTGTGTCCCCCCACCTCCATGAGTCTCCCCCCAAACAACAAGAATTCCCACTTAAAACTACATGTGCCTGAGCTGACACATGTCGCTCATGAAGCATGTTCATTTCCATTTGGAAGTCATTCCCTCTTCCCAAAGGAACTTAGGATATAATCATATCCTTCTATCAACATTTAGAATAATAATAAATTATTTTTGGACTTAAGCTCTTAATCTTAGTCACAATTTCCAGCCTCTCATCCCCCTCTCCCTTACCCAGCCTAGTGGAGCTTAGTCCCCCATACTCTTTCTTCATGGTCAGTCTACACGCAACGATGTTTTTATATTAATAATATGAATATTTACATGTACAAAACAAGATCCTGGCCTTTAACACCTAGGCTCACCGGCCTGATAAACACTTAATCCTATCAACGTATAATTGCTTGGTTCACCAACCTACAAAACATGTTACAATCCATAAATACAACTGGGGCTCGTCCTTGGGGATATTACATTGTCTATGTCATTGTTTGCATCTCCACTTGGTGGTTAAAGATTAAGGTTAGGAATTTATTTAGTTCATGGTGGTGGGTTTGGGTTCTACTCATGGGTAGGATCCATTACAATATAAATTATAGGATAAGATTGAATAAGAGTTAAACTATTTTTATTTCCTTTCTTAATTTGTAGAATTTAAGTAGTGTAATCATAGCAATTGGACATATAAACCTACCTTAGATTCAAATCAATGATGGAGAATACATTCTATCATTGTCAAAAACAATTATTGGCAGTGATGGAAGCCTCCTCGTCCACATCATGCAAATATGCACTACTCCATTGCCCTAGAACGTGCCTTCTTCTCTTAAAAGGTGTGAATCATAGTTTAGAAATAATGAACAAGCCCCAACTTTTTTTTAATTGACAGACAGAGGAACACACACACTTAGGAACATGCATGCATTATTAATGTGTTCACACTTCTAGAACATGCACATGTTCTTTTAAATCTGACTTACTGACCTATTTGGCAAGTTTGTGTGGTTGTTCAGATAGGTCCAAGACTAATGTAAAAGAAACACATTCATGCTTTTAAGAATGTGGACGCACTTCTACATGAGCATCTTCTTCATCTGTCCATTGCCACTTTTTTTCCCATTATCTTCATGGAAGGGCTCTTTCACAAGGCTTACTTAAGTTGATGGTAACCCAAATGGTAATTGGTCTTATAATAATATCAATTTGAAACATTACAAATTAAATTGCATTTGCATAATAAGGATTACAAAATACTTGGTAATATAGACGATCTTCTAATTTGGTTAAATAGTCAAAATTATGGAGACTCAATAAAACTACTTTTATTCATGAGTCTAGAGATAAAATATTAAAACAAATCAATTAATTTTTTATTGTTTTTCTTAAAATCCCTTGAACTAATATATCAAAATAAAAAAATAAAAAAAACATACAATATTATTTAATAATATTCAGTGACACGGCCGGTAGAACTCAAACCCACAATCGCCTGATTAGAAGTCAGACGCCTTATCCATTACACCATGGGTGCCCCACATTGTTTGAATTTGTTCAACACTCTTCAATGTTATTTATTTGTTATTGCAACTATTAAACAATTTTATACAATTCCTCCTAGGGGAAATTAGTATTCAACGATATAGTAGTGCATTTATCCGACTCCTCCTATCTTTGTTTACATTCCATTTCCTTAAGAAAAAAGGAAATCTATTCCAAAAACAAAAGAGCAAGCAATCTCAGAAGGTCGTCACCTGACCACCTCTGCAATCAAACAAAGAATGAACCTGTGTGAGCATGGAGCAACATGCTCATGCTGAGAGAGAGAATGCATGCTGATGCTCATCTAGTACAACACACTCCAAATTTGTAACTGTGCAGTGAACAACTCTCTTTCACACCATTCTTTTTTTTCTTGTTACTTAGTGGTTGCTCAGTGATCATCAAGACCAAGCACTTTTAGTTTAGTTATATAGAATTGATAATCACATTTTCAAGTCTTGAAAACTCTATTTTTTTGGCAGTTGAAGCAAAAACCAAACAAAATTAAATGGCAGAAAGATACAATACAGTGATCACACAAATGAACACATTAAAGTTTCCAAGGAACAATGATAATCAAGTTTCTTATTATTCAAGAGAGAATTACAACAACCAAACTAAAAGTTACAACCTTCTCTCGCACTCATCATCCTGCACCCTTACCTATACTAACTTACATAGATACATAGATAATGACATCTCTCCTTGGGAAATTGGTTAGCACTATTTCAACATATTTCAATTCAATTCCAATCTACCTTGGTTGAGGCGTAAGGATAAATACTGCCCACTATTGACTATTGAAACATTTATATGTAGATCGCCTATAATTGATAAATGGAGCTCTATAATTGTGAATGATAAAATTTGAATTGATTACATGTTACTTTGAATTTAATTCAATTTAAATTATAATTATCATAAGAAGTAATTATCAAAATTGTTGTGGGATCAGAATTGCATGTAAACTAGTGGAGGATTTGAACTCTCACCAAGGAAAATATCACGGGTTGTTATTATTTAGAAGATGCTATTTTATGGTTGCCTTCTTATTAATTGAAAATAGATCTTTCTTATGAAATAGTACTGGTCATTGGTCTTTGAAAATATCCATATCTGCTTATGCAGTACCATCCCTTGGCACATCTGCAATTATGAGCCAAGACTACTTCAACCTGCACTACTACTGTCAGCTGCAGCATTAACACTATTAGAACTACGATCCTCCTTGCCATCGATATCGTTATAGGACTCTCCATGGCTATCAATTCAGGATTTGATCAGTTTGGATGTGCAAAGATGCAGGAATAGTGTCATTCCATGTGGAAGATATTAGAAAGCTCCCTTACTGCAGAAACTTCATAGTGTATAGTTACAAATGTTGTAGAATATTTATTGGTTTCTCATAACAATGTTGTTATGATCAACAATTTTGTTTTTATTAACTTTATTTTCTCTTGAATTTGTTTGCAAGAGTTCTAAGAATCCAAAGCTCATTGCCCATATTATTGGTTCAATTTTGCACTTTTATAGGCATTTACTTAGATTTGATTATATTTCTCAATGCTTACATTAAGTTGATATCAAACTTTCTCCAACTAAGGTGATTATACTTTGTTGTTATTATATATTATGAAAAATGTATTAACCACTAAATTACATATCTCATTGAAAAAATTAGTGTCATTGAATGCCTACTCAGTTACTTTCTGGAGAGATTCAAGTTCAAGCACAGAACGATTGAAATCTAGCATTTCCTTTGTTGGCAATATATTAGAGCATGTGTCCAATGTGGACATTATTAACTCATTTGATCTTGACATATGTTTACAATTTTCACTTTCAACTTTTTTCCAAAGTTTAATACAATAATATGAATGTGGACATTTAATAAACTCATTCAATCTCTGCATATGTTAGAAGCCTAGATTGATAGTCTTTGTGAGTGTGTATATAATGTTACTTGTGTGCAACCTAGAAATTGATCCACCAATGAGAAACAAGTTTGTTACATGAAGATAAATATTATATGAAAGGTAATATGGATAAAACTAGCATATGTAGTACATATATTAAAAAATATTAATAATATAATATATTTAAATTTTGCAGTGTTATTATGTTAAACAAAGCTATTCATGTTGACCATTATATATATAAAAAATTTAAGTAATTTTGTATTACAAAATTGATTAATATTTAAATTTTTATTATTTAATATATGTATCTTATTACTTTTTATTATTTAATATATGTGTCTTATTGTTTTTTTATTATTATTTATTTTAAAACTTCATATAACTTTTATACATACATATTTGTTAAAAATATTTTTTTAAATATAAATAATATTACATTTTTTATAAAAAATTTAAAAATACATATACATTATAATCATCTAAATTTAAATATCTTCTTTATAATTTATTAAAATATAATTTTAATATAAAAAAAAATTTAAATTAAATTAATTTTCCATAACTTGTACATATGTCTATTTGTTGTATTTTATTTACTATATTATTTAAAATTAGAAATAGTAACAGTGATATCACAACAATTGATATAAAATGATTAGCTGTTGTTTTGCTAAAAACAGAATATGACTTCATTGATGAAATCTTATATGACATTATATCGATTGTCATATATAACATCTGTAGAGAATGCAATGGACACCCAACTCACAAGGCTGGAATAGCTCAGTTGGTTAGAGCGTGTGGCTGTTAACCATAAGTTCGGAGGTTCAAGCCCTCCTTCTAGCGCTGAATTACAATTTATTCGTTCTTAAATCCGTTTAGATGTTTCTTGCTCCACAAAAAAAGGTTAGAAGCATCCATTTTCTCTTTTAGATCATCAATAGTTTGTGAGTATGGGGTTATGAAGTTGTACATAATAATTTGGCATTTCACTAAATTATATAGTGAACATTATTATTAGATGTTTCTTGTTCCACTAAAAAAGGTTAGAAGCACCCATTTTCTCTAAATTTAGATAATCAATAGTTTATGGGTATTTTCTCTTTTAGATAATCAATAGATTATGGGTATTATGAAGTTGTACATAATAATTTGGAATTTTAATAGTTTATGGGTATGGGTATTATGAAGTTGTACATAATAATTTGGAATTTTATGTCTATGAAGTGGATATGTTTTTATAAGATTAATTTGGGAAGGATGAGATTCAATCTAGAAGTAATGATTTAAAGATCTTTTTTTAAAGTAATTTTATTATATATAATAAAATTACAATTACATGAAAAATAATGGAGGCTCTGCGGTTTTCCTCTTTCGTAGGCTCGAGCTAACATCTTTTTCTTTTTGTCAGTCAACAACCTATGGTTGGAGGTGGTTTGGTGAACTTTCTCTGGTGATCAGGCTTGCCTGCGGTTTTCTTATTGCTAAATATGGTGATTTACAATGATGAGGCGGATTATTCTCTGGACCCTTCTGAACTATTGGTTTGGGAGCAACCAACTGTGAACTCCCCCCCCTTTTTTCCCTTGGATTCGTGTTTGTCAGAGGTGGATCGGTCTATGGTTTCTCCTCAAGTTTCTCATCCTCCCCATGTCTTCGAAGTTGCTGCTGAGGGCTCTATTTTTGGTTTACTGTTCAATCCTATGCCTTCTAGGGATTTTCCCCTAGGTTTTGTTCACTCCCAACTCCCAGTTATTTCTTCTCTTCTATACTCTGGTTGCATTGGGGATTTCTCGTCCCCGAGGGTTTTTCCTTTATTATATTTGCAGGCACCCTTGTCTTTGTCGCTTTAGGCTCAGGTTTCATGGACCTTTCTGGATCCCTCCTTGCCAAGCTCCCTTTTGGAAGGACTATCAATACCGGTTCAAAGGCTCGAGGGCTTTCAAGTTCTGGATCAAACTACTCAGGTTCAAATCTCTAGTGGTTTTCAGGGATTGGACTCGAACTTTCTTGCTTCTTGTCTTTATTCTGAAATAGAGTTGGGCTCGCCCACATATCAAGGTTTGTTGTTGCACTCAGAAGGTTTTATTGCACCAAACTTCCCCCCTTGAATATAAATGGCTGGGATGGTGTATTTGAGGTGATCTCGAGAGCTACGGCTCCTTTGATTCATCAATCTCCTCTGGAAAATTTCTCCGGTTAAAAGTGCCAAAAGAGAAATAAATGTGTGGCAGCTTATGGAGAGGTTACAAATCTCGTTTTAGGGGAAGATCTATCCATAGTTGAAGTTGTTGAAATGGCAGACAAAACCATTGTGGGAAATCTTATGGATGACATTTCAGTGAGAACACTCTAAAGGAATGAGCGGTTTCCTCTTGGGGCTTAGTTTTTAACCCTGCTCCGAAGATCAGTCATCTCTCTAGGGGGTAGTTTATGATTAAATTTGTGGAGGTCGATCAGGATGACTTGGTCCTTCATAAGGGTTGGTCTATTGACTCTTCTCTGGTTCTATTAAAGCAGTGGGATCCTACCTTCGATGCCTCAAGCGAACGACTGGACTCTATTTCTATTTGGATTTGGTTTCCTTGTCTCTTGCCCCATCTGTGGTCAATAAAATGATTCCATGCTATCGACAATGTGTTGGGACATTTCTTGGATGAAAATATTTCATTTTTGGAGTCTGGGGAGATGTCGATGGCCCATATTCTTGTCTCACTAAATCTTCGGAAGGGCTTGAGGAAAGAAGTAAATATTACATACAAGGGTTGATCTCGGGTCCATATTCTAGATTATGAAGGTGTGTCTTTCCGATGTTCTCATTTTCATGAGCATGGTCACATTGCCAAAGATTGTTCCTTTCCTTTTCACTGTTGTTTTGAAAACCCCACTCTTTCTGGAGCCAGCAAGTGTCAAGGTCTACAAGCCAATGCGAGTCTCAACACACTCTTCTCTTCTTCGGGTACCTCCTGCTCAGAAGGCCATGCTTCTTTGTATTCTCACAGGAATCGGATGGGAGGGCTCCAGTTGCCTCGTCAGAGGTTTAATATCTGGCACTGTACTTGGGTTCTGCGTCGGCTCCTTCCACAAGTATGGGATATCACCCTCTCCATTATTTTGACTATCTCCTAGGTATGTGTCTTTTTGTTCCCCTTCCTATTAATGGTTTGAATCGTGCTTTTAATTTTCTCAATGTGGACTGTGCTCCCTCTCTCCTTGATCTCTCTTTCCCTATGGCTCAATGGATTGTCCCCCCTCTTCCCTCATCCTCCTTTCTTCCCATCGCCTCATGCTCGATCCTCCACATGTCCCCCCTGACTCTCCATCCTCACGGTCCTATGTTGGGCCTTCTGCTAATGACTTTGAGGATAGGGAAATTCGCTTTCAGCTTCAAAATCAGTCGGTCTTGGCTTCCCCGATAGGTGGCTCTGGGTTTGGTACTAACCCTGACTCTTATATCTCAAAGAAGGGATGCAGTTGTCTCTCCTATATCTCAAAGGCTCAAAATCGAGCTCTTCTCGACATTTCCTCAGGAAGGCAACGATCAATTCTTGGGGCACTTAGAGTAGTGAACGCCCTCGTCATCTTACCCCCATGATATTTCTCTCCTTTAATTGAAGGGGTCTGGCGAGCCCCCTGGAGAAATCTACGTTTAAGTGGTTGGTATCTCTTTACCAACCTGGTGTTATTATTCTTCAAGAAACGATGGCATATGCGGTGGTGGTGACTAAAGTTTTAGAATCGATGCTCCCTAGTTGGAAGTTTACAGGCATTGATGCAAATGGTCGATTCGAGGGTCTGGCGATTAGGTGGCACTCCCATCATGTTAAGATTTTAAATTTGTGGGCCTTGGCTTCGTGCATCAGTGTGTACATTTTGGTGGAAGGGAGGGGCTTGGAATTTAGGATTCTTAATGTGTATGGTCCCTATGTTGAAAGCGTCCCTTTCTGGGAATCTCTTCTCAATCTCGATTTGCTCAAATATGATAACCTAATTCTAGGAGGGGACCTAAATTTCTCTTTGGGGAAAGTTGAAGTTTTGGGTCTGAATTCCCTCCTTGGACTTCAATATGAACATTTCAATTATCTTCTATTAGAAAATGGTCTCTTGGATATTGCTTCGCGGAAGCTTCTCCCTACTTGGAGGAATACGAGGTTAGGGGATGCCCGTGTGGCAAAACGGTTAGATCAATTCCCGGTCTCTAATAAGATGATGAGCTTCCTCTTCAACTTAGTCAATGGGTCGACTGTGGGGGTGAATCAAACCACTCCTCGTTTTGTCTGGAAATCGAAGGGGGGCCAAAAAAGTCAACATCCCCTTTCAAATTCAATGAAACCTGGTTATCGGATGAGTCTTTTCTGAACTTGGTTAAGGAAAATTGGGTCGGATATGATGTTGGTAATGGCCAATCTGTTGCAGTACAATTTGTTGCAAATCTAAATAGAATCAAGCAATTGGTGATCCCTTGGGCCCATGAGAAGAGGAAAAATGATGAGCAATATCTTGGACTAATTGAAGCTCAACTTGAACAAATCCACCAATTAGTAGATGTTTCTTTTTCTTCGGCATCCTCCAAGGATGAGCTAAAGGCTCTAGGGGCTTGTAAGAGAAAATTTCTCACTGATCAGGAGGCTACTTGGAGGCTGAAGAGAAGGGAGATTTGAATTGACAACGAGGATGAGAATACAAAATTATTTCAATCTTATGCAAAAGGTCGGAAAGCTTCAAATACCATATGGAAACTAAAGGATCATGAGGGCCATGAAGTTTCTAGTTTCAAGGGTCTCGCCCAGATGGGAAAAAAACACTTCCAATCCCTTTTCAAGGCCGAGTCGAGAGTTAATATTGTTGATATTGTTCGTTTAGCACTATTCTTACCTATATTTTTGGGGAGGATGGAGAGAGAGATTTATTTTTTTAAGTAACATAATTTGAGCTACAAGAAACCCTTCACAAGTTTCAAAAAGATAAGAGCCCAGGGCCAGATGGGTGGCCGATTGAATTCTATTTGGATTTCTATCAGCTTATTGGTGTCAACCTCCTGAAATTTGTAGAGGATTCTAGAAGAAATGCGAAAATTCATGCCCCTTTCAACTCAACCTTTATTGTGCTAAATTCAAAATCTGATGATCCTCGATCTTTTGACGAGTTTAGGCCTATTTCTCTATGTAACCGCATCTATAAAATTGTGGCAAAAATAATCACTCGGTGGTTAAAACCATTTTTATCAGACTCCATTTCTAAAGAATAGTTTGGCTTTTTGGAAGGTCGCCAGATTCATGAAGCTATAGGGGTGGTCCAAGAGGGTCTTCACAAAGATCCCAAGGAACAATTATAAAGATCCATCTATCAAAAGCATATGACCATGTCAACTGGTCCTGCATTCGACTTCTTCTCACTCATTTGTGGTTTGAGGTCCCTTTCATAAAATGGGTGATGGTCTGCATATCATCAGTCTCTTTTTTATTTCTTATTAATGGTGCATCCTCACCCTTCTTCTCTTAGGAAAGGGGTCTTAGACAAGGCTTCCCTCTCTCACCCCTTCTTTTCCTGCTAGTGGAAGCGATCTTAAGAAGATCCATTTGGTCAGTTTTCCGAGATGGGGAATTTCATGGCATCCAGATCGCTCAGGGCCTTCAAATCACTCATCTTCTCTTTGTCGATGATGTGATTATTTTTTGCAGTGGTCGGCCAAGAGATGTAGAGAAGTTTGTTGAAATCCTCAGTCCCTTTCATTCTTCCACATGAATGATAATTAATCCTAAAAAATATACCCTTACCTTCACTGGTTTGGAGGTTGAAGGTATTGAAGCTTATTGGTCTCTCTTTCCTTTCCCGCTTCAGGATTTCTATGAAGTCATTAAATATTTTGTCTTCCAGTTAAATCCAAAATGTTATTGAAAATATGGTTGGAGATGGATTCTGGACAAACTGGAAAAGAGGCTAAAAGTCTGGAGTTTCAAGTGGCTTTCTAGGGCTGGAAGATTAACCCTGGAAATATTGATGCTGGAAGCCATCCCTATTTACTGGATGTCTCTTGCTTGGATTTCAAAGGGAATTTTAGAAAAGGTCAAGCGTATTTGCTTTAGATTCATTTGGTCAGGGTCTCAAGAACAATATAGTATGCCATGGTCAAAATGGGAGCATCTTGCTCGACCAAAAGCCTTGGGTGGATGGGGTTTACAAAATATATTTTTTTATTTTCTAAAGCTTTGGATGTTAAAGTATGTTGGCGTCTCCTGTCGACTGACAACCTATGAAACACTATGGTGAAGCACAAATACATCCTTCCAGATACTCTGGAAGAATGGATTCAGAGACCATCCAAGTCTCATTAGAATTTCTATATTATTTGGAAAGTTGTGGTTTCTTCCTTCCCAGTGGTGGGCGATGGTTTGGCCTAGAGAGTTTGGTAGAGGTAACTAGGTTCGTATTGAGGATGATCTCTAGCCAAGAAATAGAATTTCACATATTTTTCCAGACGATCTTTTATCTCGGCTTCATCATCATGATATTTTCTTTCTTCATCAAACCTCAGATCCGGTAACAAATTCCCTTTGGCATCAAGGGTGGAGGAGCTCTGCCTCACTAGGATTAGAAGACAATCTTTCCATTCTTTGGAATAATTTTATCTCTTCTCTTAGGGATGGTCATATTAGGCTTACTGACAAAGAGAGCGAACTGGTCTGGAAAAAGGCTCTACATGGGATTTACACACCCAAATTGGGTTATATTTCTCTTAATGTAGCACTTCTTCATAGGGAACCATGTTGGTTGTGGAGTGGGTTATGAAAGCTAAAATTCCCTCAGAAGGACAAAATTTTCATGTGGTATTCTATAAATAATAAGGTCCCTACCAGGGATAACATGTGCAAGAGGAACTATGTTGGGTCGGGTTGGTGGCCCCTATGTGAAACAAACAACAAATCTATTTTTCATCTTCTTATATCCCGCCCTTCTACTCTAAGAGTTTAGAAATAATCCTTGACCCTTCTAAATTTAGCATGTGTTTGGGAGGGCCCTTCTTTTGAATAGGCTTGGAAGGACTAGCTTTAGGTGCCAGTCCACAAGAAAATTAAATCTTTATATTTTATTGTTTGTTGGGGCATCTGGTTGGATCATAACTTTGTAATTTTCAAGGATAAACCCACTCTTCCAAATCTCATTGCTTCATAGGCTCTCTCAATTTTATCTCATTTTCCTTAAGAAAAAGACATCCCTTCTATTTGTGTTTACCAACCTGAATCCACTGATAAATCTCGACCCTTGGATTTTTTTTATGGTGCTTCTCAGAATGATAATCAATCCAGTGGGGGTGGCGCGGTGTTGTATCTCTTTGATAACCATTTCTTCAAAATCAAAATGTAGCTAGGTCAACAGACCAATAATTATGCTGAGCTTATGGCCTTAAAGTTGCTTCTTCAATTATCGTGGGAGAAGGGGATTCAATCCATTCAAATTTTTGGAGATTCTATGAATGTCATCAATTAGACTAGTAAAGTACAAATTTGTCATAATATTCTTCTGATGCCTATTTTGGAGGATATCTTCAGGTTTATGGCTACTTTTCATTATTTTGTTTTAAAACATGTATACAGTATTTGAAACTTTGTAGCAGATGCTCTTTCAAAAGAAGGAATGCAACTCTTTTTTCGTTAATGGCATGTCTTTGAATCTATCGGGCATGAGTTTTTTGAGTAATATCACTGCCCCTTTATCGGCGGTCCCACACTTACTCAATAGTTAATGGATTGTGGCATCAAAATTCAGTTTTCTTCTAGATTTTGTATTTTTTTTACTATCTATTGATATCTCCTAGACTCTCACATAGATGACTCTACCATCGACATTTATATTTCCATATTTTTCTTTGCCTTTGATGGACCTTCTTTTGGACTAATCGGTATTATACTTATTATGTTGTTGTTCTCTTTCAGAACATAACGCTCTTTTATTAGACTTATTTTTATCATATGCCCACTGATTTTCCCTGGCTTCTCTCTCTCTCTCTCTCAAGATATGTGCTCTCAAAGCACCTACATAATGTAATTTTGTCTCTTCGGATGAATAAAATTAAGTTTTTTTCCATGGAAAAAAATATAACAAAATTACAAAATTAGATGCTATTAAGCATTGCAGAAGACATTTTTTACTAGGCTATACAAGACTGGAACTATTAGTTTCTTTCTTTATACAAAAATTTATTGTGAATATTTTAAAAAAGGTTTGATTTTATCCATAATCAACCATTTACAATACAAAAAAAAAAATTATTCAATGTAGCCATGCATGGGTACATCAAAAAACTGTATACAGTCCTTGAGAAAGACACTTGAAAACCATTTTTACATGAACTTAAAACCGAGTTTCATGAAAATACTCTATGGTATGAGCTTGGAGGTTTTCTGAGATTTTCCATATTCCTTTTTCCAATGCGAGTCCATTTTTTGACAATTGATCAAATTATTTGTTAGATAAAGTTCTAATGTTTCTCTTGATATCTTCAAATAAAGTTTGTAAAGTGAAGACTCCTTTCATCCATTGAATGACCAACAACAAATCCCCATATATTTGAAGGTGGGGAATTCCTTTTTCCTAGGCCAAACATAGAACAATCTTTAGGACCAATCATTCACGTACATTGCTTATTCCATTGCTTATTCCAAAAAAAAGGAGATATTTTGATCATCCAATAGGTGTATAATATCTCCAACTCCTCCTCTAGTAGGGTTTCCTTGAGAAACCCCATCAAGGTAAGCCCAATGCATTTCCTTATTTATAGTTTCATGGGAGGAGTGAAAGGGTGTATGGGAAGTTGATTGCCGAGGGAAAGCAGAGAGAGATAATCTTGTTGACATTGTGACATAATTAAATTGGTTTGTGGGCATTGAAACCATAAGCATTTTATTTTTTAGACCTATATCAGTTTTGATATTTTAATTTTTTACCAAATAACTTTGATTCCTCCACAATATCTAAGATGATTTTGTTAATGGTTTGTCACATATCATGTAAGAAGTCTATTGGGAATGGATCAAGGCTTGGGGCTTTGTTTTGTTACATAAAGAATACCACTAATTTTGGTTCTTCTTATAGGACATGAATCGAGAACATCTTCTTTTCTTCTTCATAGATGGATTACGAATTAAAGAGAGGATTGAATCTCGCTCTTCTTTAATGGTGGATTTGGGCTCAGAAAACAACTTTTTGCAAACTCCATGTTTCACTCTTTTTTCTCTTCAATTACAATTCCATATGCTTTGTCTATTCTAGGAATTACTTAAATTAATAACATAGATCCATTTTGACTATGGATTTATCAAACACTTGGAGGGATCAAATTTATTGAGGTGTGGAGTTTGATCATTTATTTGTAAAACCTAGAACTCACAACCTATAGAAATATGGATATGTGAAAATACAATTTGAGATGTAAATTTTGTGTTCATTTAAGATGGATTTAGGCTAGTTGTAGTCTCATTCAACTCAATATAATTCAAAATCCACAACTTCTGCAGATATGGATATGTAAAATTACAACTTTGATTGTTGTTAAGATGTTTATATTTGCATTGTAACAATATTTCTATGGCATATCTATAATATATCTATTTATGTGTAAGTATGGTATCTCTTCTTCTCTCTCTCTCTATTTAGCGGTTTTCTATATCTTTATATAACACTTTTTATAAAGAACATCTTATTTTCTTCTTCATATATGGAGTAGGAATTAGATATAGAAAATCTAATTTTTATAAAGAACATCTTATTTTCTTCTTCATAGATAGATTAGGAATTAAATAGAGGATTGAATCTCACTCTTTTTTAATGGTGGATTTGGGCTCAGAAAACAACTTCTTGCAACCTCCCTATTTCATTGTTTTTCTCTTCAATTACAATTCCATATGTTTTACCTATTCTAGGAATTGCTTAAATTACTAGCATAGATCAATTTTGACTATGGATTTATCAAACATTTGGAGGGATCAAATTTCTTGTGTGAAGTTTTTGATCATTTATCTATAAAACCTAGAAATCACAACTTATGGAAATACAAACATGTAAAAGTACAATTTGAGATATTAATCTTTTTATCATTTATGATGGATTTGGGCTCGTTGTAAGGTCTTTCGCTAGAAGGGCGCAAAGACCCTCTCCCAAGTCCTCAAGGAGACATAACTTGGGGTTTCTTTGGTACCCAAGAGTCACACTAGTTGGGAAAGTGGGTGCATTGGGCATGTGAATTCCCCAAGGTACTTTCCCAAGCATGAGGCGATGCATGGAGTGGAAGTGACCAAGAGAAGGGGTGCACCAAAGAAATTGGGGCGTGTTGGCATGGGGAGTGCACCAAGGTTGGGGTGTGTCAGTCTAAAGGGATGTGATTTTTTATGGACCCAAAGGTTCATTTGGGCGCATCGGATCCGTGAAGGGGCATGAAAATTCATTTGGGTGTGATGGTTCATGAAGGGGCATGACACACCCAAAGGACACACATGTTCATGATGGTGACCTTTGGAGTCCATTTAAGAGAACAAGGGTTAAGACATATTTTCACAATAAGGAGAGAAAGATCATCTTTGCGATTCTGAGGAAGACTTGGACAAAGAGAGGCGAGCCCCCTCAAGGAGCCAATTCGTTCCATGTCAGAGGACTTTTGTTTCCTTGAGGTGATTTTTTGGATAGAGGTGGGGTGACCTTCTTTTGGGCCGATTTTGAGGAAGTCTTGTCGCAGGTCTAAGTGAGGCATGTTATGAGGCAGAACCACGGGTCTGTGTGAAGTCTTGAAGTAGAGAAGAGATGGTGAGTATGTGGTGGACGCACGTTTGGGGTGCTCTGTAGGAGTTGCAAACTTTGTTATGATAGACAAGCCTTTGTGTGACGAATCTATGTATGAGTGTGTTGGCAAGGTGAGGTGAGTTGTGTGACTCTTCCTAAGTTGTAATCTAATTCAATAGTTCTCATATTGTAACTGTTTCACAATAATAAGACTTGGTTGGGTGTTAGACACAGTTTTTTCTACCTACACTATATATGTGTTTATCTTGTTTGTTTCACAAGCGTTCTCTTCATTTCATAGATGTGTGCTTAAATGAATAAGTGTTAAGATTGTTAACAATTTGTCTAATTAAACAAGAATTGCACTACAATAGGAGTGTGACTCACAATGTCGCATGTCCTCAAGAGGTGCACGATCACAATATTTGGGAAAACACACTATGGGGATGTGACAATATCTACAATACATCTATTTATGTGTAAGTATGATATCTCTTTTTCTATCTCTCTATTTAGCAATTTTCTATATCTTTGTATAGCCATTTTTATATTAGGTGTACATATCCCTCNTATATATATATATATATATATATATATATATATATATATATATATATATGGGTGTCTATAAGAATTTGATGGACAAAAAGGTCACAATGGGGTGAGAACGAATGCACTCATGTGTTCTTGATTTTACATGATCGACATGATTCCTTAAACTTCCACCAAGGATGCCAAGTCAACGTTAGGTGGGCCTCAACAAGAACATGCACACATTCCTAAGAATGTGCATGTGCTCTGGGAATGTGTCCATGTTCTTGTAGCGTGAATTTACAAAATGCTTGTGGACGATATATTTCACCAATAAACTGTGTCGTGCATTTTTTAGTGTTATTGAGTAAATTTGGGAGACGAAACTGACAAGATCTTGACAAATCACTGCCCTGACTCTACTGACTTAATATTAAACTAATTCTAGGTATGCATTTTCATATAATTTCATTTTTTAAAATTTCATAATTTGTTTAAATGATTAAAAAATAAACCTAAATTTAATTTTCTCTTATTAAATTGCATCACACTTAGTTAATATGGATCCTGGAGAAAATCCAAACCCAACATCACCATAGGAAGGCACACCAAACCCCAAACCACAACCGACAAACATAAACATGGAAATTGATGCAGGGTTGGGGTCTCTTAGAACCCTTGCACAAGACTTACAAAATACCAAAGAGCCCTCACAATTGTCACTAACCAATTCCCTAGACACCATTGTATCTTGCATTGCAAATGTCCAAGGCCAATTAACTAATATTTCTGATTGTATGGCTAGAATGCACGAATATTATGGGACAAAGCTAGATAAAAACCAAGTTAGAGACCTAAAAATTTAAAAACAATAGTTGATGGCATTGCTTATCGACCTAAGAACTAGAGTACAACCACTATTCACAAAGAGACACATTTGTATAGACTGGCGCACCTACCAAATTGTTTTAGACAAAGTTTATGTTAGGTCCCCATGTCAACTAATTTGACATTGGTGACTTCCAAGGGGTGAGTTGTGGGTTTGTATAGGATAGATAAAATGCTATGCATTACCCATTTCTAGGTCCTCATCCTCCTAGGAAAAGGCCTACCCCCCCTTACCAACATCCTCCCATCACAAAAAGCATCATATAGACACAAACATCCATATCCACCTTGATTTGTAGCCTGGTGCAACACAACACTTTTATAACATTATCCCACCAAGAGCTACCTATAAGTGATGTTGGGGTAGGGACTAGGCCTTCAATCCCTGTAGTAATACCATCGACATTGGAAAATGCATCAATACCAATTTCCACCACTTATGCAACAGTAGTAGTAGCATCCCACTCGTTTGATGTATCACAAACTCAAGTATGGTAGACTGAGCACCACCATGCATTCCTACCTAATCACTTTAGCATTTTCTATTTTCTGAATATGAGGGAAGATTCATTGTTTCACACCGAATATTCCAAAAGTATCTTGTTTGAAACTACCACAAAAATCAACACTTTCTCTAAAATATTGTGTACTAGTGTGTTAAATGTGACCTTTGATAAATTCACCATAGTGCTCTGCTTATTCGCTAGCAATCTCACTGATCTTCTATTATTCTACTACACATGTAAGATAATTGTTGTGTTTCTCCATGTTGTTTACGAGAAATCAAATATAATGTTGTTGTGTTTCTACAGGTTGTAGTATCGTACAATGATGAACCATGTCCACCTAGGATGGATAGATCACCCCCTTCCCATGTATCATGTGTCGAGTTAAATCTTGTTTAAATGTGAATTTTTTTATATTGTTTTGATTGAATTTCACATTTTTGTACTAAAAAAAAATTATAAATGTGTATCCAAGTTGGTTCATCGAATAATAGGTCAACCATACCACCACCAACCCATTCATCACTACCAACATTCCCCCCATCATTTTTTCCCAACTACATGGAAAGTTTGATCCTTGGACACCCTTCCCTAACTCTTGGGATACCATTTTTCTCCCTAAGGGCTCTTCCATACCTCATACAACCCCTGTGGATTTATCTCCACCCACTGCTACCACCTTTTCAATTCCATCCATCCATAGTAGTTTCACCTATACACCACCCACTAATCATCCTTGTTGCAGCCTAATCCATTTCATCCATTGTGGCTACACCACTTCACTCTCATGCATCCCCCCATCCATCATCCTATGTGGATACCAAAGTTGATGCGCCAATATATATTTACTCGGATCAACTTGTACAACCCAATGCTCCACCTGCAACTCTCTGTCATTGTCTGAGTTATTCATGGTGAGGTCATTTGTTGATGATTTTTTTATGTATCATGAATGTAATTGATTTTAGGTATTTTTGTTTAGATTTCATGCTTTGATTCTTCTTATTTCTACAAGGTGGCATAACTAAGAGATTAGGGTTACATAGGAGGGAAACACCCTCGTTACTAACGATATCATTTGTGATGAGTTTTCTTAGATTGAATTATAAAGTATAATTTTGTAATTATGTTAATTAATTATGGAAAGAAACTTATAATAATGGTGTTTTTTTGTCCAGTCTCCATAGAAACAAACCACACCTAGGCGCAAAATGACTCAAGCTCTTGCTTTGAGTAAGAGGAGAAAGATCGACTTTTAGGATGCACCTGATAGTGGTGAGGGTGACAATGGTCAATGAGTGTCATTTTTTATATAGGGAACCATATGTCATTCTTCCATATTTGGGAACTTGCTACCATTTGTATCTAGAGCACCATATTCTATTCTTCCATGTTTGGGAACTTGTTTCCATTTTGTAAAAAATGTACAGTTGAGTCGATTTTGAACACACACACACACATTTCATGGAACCTATTCTATGAATTGAAATGTTTCTTTATTTGATGTTAATAAATGATTATGATGATGATTTACCCCTATACATATGAAAAGTGAAAACACAATAAGTATCATCTCATCTAATTAATATCATCACATTAATCAATTGTCCATTAGGTTGTTCTACCTTGGACACGAGACATTAGTTAATAGATGTTAAACTATTTACGTTAAAAATAATTTTGTAGCTTGATGCAATTTCCATCTTGTATGTGCAACATTGAACGTCAACTAAGTCACCTGACACGAGGACACAAGACACATACATACAAGTGTCTGACAGGAGACATGGTGACCTTGAAAATAGGACACGATATATATATATATATATATATATATATATATATATATATATATATATATATATATAT
>ML812461.1:256378-269923 GCA_009831015.1 Picea engelmannii
ATATAGACTTAAAGATTCCAATTTTGTTAGAAACTAGAACATTTACATGATACAAATTCAATCATACAATCTATTACTACTTACTAGTACTACATCAATGATGATCAAATGAAAAACAAACAAGAAATCAAAACCATAAGTTGCAGTTTTCTCATTAAGTCATCAAAATCAAAATGTATTACATAGATATTAAGTCACTAATACTATAGGTGGGAATGCCAATGGAAAATACAAAATAGGGTAGATACTGGAACAATAGATGGAAGAATATTATAGCTCATGAGTAGTCCCCCATGTCATAATCATCAAAATTAGCATCACTACCACTACTCTCTCCTCCATCCTGGTCCTCCTCTATATCCAATCCAATCTATGCATCTGCTGGTGTGGGGGATGACCCCTCAAGAATCCCTCCATGTTTATGCTTGATTGTTCAAATTCCTCAAGTTGCAATGTTTCAACATCCTCCAATGTTATATTGTGTTGGTATGAGCACTTGTCATGCTCGACATGCATGCTTCTCATCATACTCTTTCTAACATTGATCGTCACTTTTTTTTTGCTTGTCCTCTAACTATTATAAACTTTTCACCTCTATGCCTAAATTGTGTGCTCACCATTTTATTGTGCCCATGCTTATGCATGTGCACTTCTATCTATGACACACATATTCTATTGTGCTTCTATTGTCTCCCTTAACTCTATTGCAACCTTCTTGTGTTGTTCTCTCATGTTGTAGGCTCATTATACTTAGTATTATAATCTTGGACACTTGATTTCTGATTATTCCTTCCACTATTTTGAGGGATTTGATTCAATCGGTTCCTATTTAAAGGATAAGGATTTTAAATAGGCCTTGGTTTGCATGTCACTTTTCTTGAACCAATGGAGATAGTGACAAATTTTAACTCCTTTTAAACTATATTTTTCCTCAGTTTTGAGAAAATGTTTATCTTTAGTTATTTGGCCTACAATTTCTCATTGAAGGGATTAAATTGCATAATCCTTGAAACTTGTTCTAGATCCTTAGTGGCAACCTTATTATTCCTTTTTATAATGGTCACTATCTATTTACCATATCCATGGAGGAAATTAATGACACACCAAATGGAATCTTCCCACCACAAGATCCACCCTTTGTATCCTCTAGGTCAAGACATCAAATTTCAAATCCTCTTGATCATCGAATAAAGGTTTGTTTAGGAAACAAAATCATAGGGGATGGGTGCCCCTAGTTGTAATTTGGTGTTAGGAGTCCAAAATTGACCTAGGGGGATATAGGAATGCTCACAGAAGTCCAAGAGAATCAGGAACGCTCACAGAGGTCCATAAGGGATCATAAATGCTCAAAATTTGATTGTCTCAAATCCTCTTGAAAACATTGTCATTATGTAGCTCTCGTCGCAAGATTTATAACGATGTAAAAATCATCTCAAACAGAGTATGTATGAAAAATTTATGGCTGGTCAATGTTTAGGTCAACCATGGCAAAAGTCAACCTTGAAGAGACATGTGGTAGGCTCAGAGAGAGACACGTGGCAAGCTCATAGGTTGACAAGTGGAAACTCTAGATATTGGAAAGTGGTAACTTCAAATGTTGACAAGTGGCAACTCTAGGGACTGACAAGTGGAAGGTGACATGGCTTTGTATGGCATAGGTGGACCAATCATGTATGGACGCATTGCAATGATAAGCCAATGAGAGGCTGCCACGTGGCAGCCTCCCATTGTCTATTTACAGATAAGGTTGTTTAAAATTTTGTTGGAGCCCCGAAGGATCGAATTCGAGTCTCCCACACCGCAACCAACAAACTTTACCATTCCACCATTCATTTGAGACTTAACCATACATGTGGTGGTTATTATTTAAGTGTTTTGTATTGAATAGTTGGTGGAAAAAGGGCCGAGGGCCTAGCCCTCAACCCTTTTTATATGCATATATTTAATGTTCGTTCCATATTCCTGCGAGGGGGGTGAACTATATGCCAAGCATATATGGAATATACTATATATTAAAACAACCATACCATAATATATGGCATGGTCAACGAGATTCAATACCGCAACCTTCCATATATTATACTACCATTTTAACCATTGCACCCAACACACCATTTGTTACAGAAAGCCAACAAACAAATATTTAAGTTGCAAACACACCTGTCCAGGAATAAAGGAGGGTCGGTGGGGGTCGACCCCCGACCTCGCCTATATAACTAGCACTCTACACCAATCTACCACACACCCATACTTTGTACTAAAAGCTCTGCTCATTTCCTTTTGAAGTCAAGTTTGTAGTCTTTTTGGGAGATATAGGGTATTTATAGTCATCGTAATCGGTTTTGCAAGATGGATTCAATGGTGACAATCGTATCACTCATTTGTAAGCCAAAACTCTACAAATTTGGGATTTGTGAGTTGTAATATAGCCATTGGGCACTTGCAAGAGAAATATATGTAGTGTTTATAGTCATTGGATTCGGTTTTAAGAGGAAGTGCCAAATTTGACATTTGTAATTGCAATTAAGTAATGGTGGAAAAGGTCATTGTAAAATCACAATCATTTGAGCATTAATAAAGAGGTCTCCTAATTGGAAGCATATGTGGAGGCGTAGCCCAAATTAGGTGAACTTCCTTAACAACTAATGTGTTATGTGATTCTTATTATTGCTTTTCATATTGATTATGCATTTGCTTATGTAATATGGATTATGCAAGTTATGATCATCAGTTAAAGTGTTTGGTTAAGTAAGATAAATCAATTCCATGTTATAAGCATTGTCAAATAAAGGAATCTTGGAATAATAATTAGTGGTATTGAACTTAGTAATATTTTCAGATCAAGTGTTGCATGGGTTCTATCCATTTTTGGATCAAACACAACCAATAGTTCATCCATCCGAGCCCCAATTAGAGTTTTATGACGAGCTGCAACTTATATTTTGAAACCATTTGAGGACATATGCAACATTTGGTTTGGCTGCATAAAAAATTTCTTAACTTTTTGGGGTGATTGGTTGGAGAGAACCCTAGAATATGGGATATGGTCTTTGTGTAAGCTGAATTTGTGAATAATAAATTGGTTGATAGGGACCTATAGGAAATACACTTTTTCATATAGTTTATGGGAGGTTGACAAAGGAAGTAAGACATTTGGTAAGTTTTTTAAAAGTAGACTTGAAGAGTGCATACACAAAGACATTTGTGGAGTTCATGAGGGATGTGCATGAATAGATAAAGTAGTAATTGTGATAGAGAAACTATAAGTTTAAGGAAAAGGATGATGAGAAGAGAGGGGAAAATAAGTTTGAGGAAGGAGATTTGGTGTTATCACATCTGAGAAAGGAGAAGGATTTTGAAAGGAACATATAAAAGTAAAAACTAAAAAGGATAGGGCTATGCATAATCTTGAGAAATATTTATAATAATGCATGCAAGTTGAAATTGATCGAAGGATTGGATATCCCATCAATATTCCATATTGTTAGATTTGTATGAATATCTTAAAGAATAAGAGGTGAAAATGAAGTAGAGCAAATTGCATAATAAAAAAAGTTAGATTTCATAAGAGAGAAGAAATTGTAGAGGTGTTGGAAGAACAAGTTGTTGAGAATTGAGGAAGGAAAAGTGCAAAGAGCACTTAGTTTGATAGAAGCAATAGAGTTATGAGAATACTACATGGAATTTAAAGATGGAATTTGGTCATTTTCAAGGATCAACTATTGGATTATTGGATTATTGACATCCTAGAAACCCACATAATTACCAAGAGGGTTTGATGCATAAACATTCCTCACAAAGTACAATCCTAAACCAATCAAAATATTTTCAAATTTCAATTTGGTTTTCTCTTGAAATATTTTAGCTTATTCTTGAAATTTCAATTTGGTTTTCTCTTGAAATATCCCAGATGCATGATTCAAGTTTTGTATTATGTTTTGGGTTTTCAAATTATGCATCGGTTACACCTATAGAAGGAATCAATATGGTAGAATAATAAATTCTGTGTAGGTTGTTGCATCCAACCCTTGATGGAGGTAATGCTTTTAATTTCTTTCATGCATGAAGTCATGCGCAAGCCAAGCAAAAGTATGGATTTGGAAAGCCATGATACAATGGTCATATGAAATATATTGACAAAGATGCTGAAATATTTGACAAATGGAGGACACATGGTGGAGAGTCATAGGCGCATGAGGGAATCCATTGAATCGCATATGAATGGTTGAAGTGATTGTGGGGGTTCAGAAGGGACCAAGAGAAAGACAGAGAAAATAATCCTACGAAAGCGTCGATTTTTGGATAATGTGAATATCTACGATCCATAATTCACTTAAAATACTTTGAATATTATTACAATATTTATTTTCTCAATGTAATACGAAAATGCCCTGAAGTTTTGTGTGGTCTCTACTTGTGTCAACGAGGACCCACGAATATTGACATTGTATGTTAAGGAAGGATGTGGCGAGGGAAAGGCGTGATGACTCTCTACTTCTTTTAATAGATCCAATTAGATTTCTCAATGTTTCAATGCCATCGTCTATTTCACTATTTTTATTTTCATTTATCATTTATGTTTGGTGGTTGAAAGTTAGGGTTAGGAATTTCGCTGATGGTGATGGGTTCCGGTTTTATTCATGTGTAAACTCCATTACAATATAAATAGGATGCAATTGAACAAGAATTAAACAATTTTTATTTTTTATTTTTAATTTATAGAGTTTAAGTAGTGTAATCATAATAATTGAACATATATACCTACCCCAAATTGAAATGAATGATGGAGAAGACATTCTATCATTGTCAAAAAAAATCTTGGAAATAATGGCAACTTCTCTCATCCACATCATTCTAAGATGTATTGCTATGTTGCATAGAACACACCTCCTTTTCTTAAAAAGTGTGAGTCATAGTTTAGAAATAATGAACAAGCCTTAACTTTTTTTCTAATTCATAGACAGATTTTGTACAAATCTTCTAGGTTTTTTCAATAACTGCTCATTTAAGAGCTCAACATGTCACTTGTGGGAATTGAATCTGAGTGGGGAGAAAACAACTCTCAACACAAACCACTCGGACTGAACCCAATTGACCAAGGAACACATACACTTAGGAACATGCATGCATTATTAACATGTGTACATTCCTAGAATGTGCACATTTTCTTTTAAATCTGACTTGTCGACCTAATTAGCAAGTTTGTGTGGTTGTTCAAATAACTCCAAGGATGATGTAAAAGAAACACATGCATTTTTTTAAGAATGTGGGTGGATTTCCGCATAAGTGTCTTCCTCATCTACCCATTGCCACTTTTTTCCCATCATCTTCATACAAGAACCCTTTCACAAGACTTACTTAAATTGATGATAACCCAAATGATAATCAATCTTACACTGTTGCCAATTTAAAACATTACAAATTAACCTTTTAAATATGTAGCCCATAACAGATCAAACATTGTAATGTTATCTAAATGGTATATAATTGATAAATGAAATTATAAATGAAATCGAAGGAATTTACCTTATGGGCTCATCTCTTTTATCTAACAACCCACCATGGGAGTTTAGGGAGTGGAGATGACATTGTTTATGACAACGTAAGAGTCAAAAAGGAACTTAAAGAAGAGTTTTCATTAAGCATAATGAATAAGGGTTACAAAGAAGCTCAAGAAGAATCTTTCGTTGTGCATAACTAGTAAGACATGTTATTCACAAACTGCGATGTCCATAGTAAGACATGTTATTCACAAACTGCAATGTCCATGGATTAATATAATTTGTTATAGTAACTTAAAGTTTATATAACTAGTAAGACATGTGGATTAATATAATTTGTTATAGTAACTTAAAGTTTATATAACTAGTAAGACATGTTATTCACAAACTGCAATGTCCATAGTAAGACATGTTATTCACAAACTTCAATGTCCATGGATTAATATAATTTGTTATAGTAACTTAAAGTTTATAATGGTGGTCCAATAAGAAAGTGGAAGTGAAATATGTAGACATAATATTTCAATTTTAAAATATTTGTAACATCTTTTATCTAGTTAAATCATCAAAACTATGAAACTTCATTTAATGTTCTAGAATATAAACATAAAACATTAAAGCAAACCAATTAATTTTTTATGGTTTTTTTTAAAATTTGAATAACCAGATTTCCTTAAAATGGGAATAATCAATATTTATACAATATTATCTAATAAGATGGAACAATAAATAAATTTTAATTTTATTTTAACTCATATTTTTATTTTAGTCATAATTAAATGGAGATACATATACATAGAATTAAAACGAACTTATTTGAGAGTTCAAATGATGACTCCTTATCGAGTGTAGTGTTATTAGGGTACCCAGTCACGGTCCTTGACACAATTTTATGAAAACAAAATGGATAGGAGGACTAAAACTTAATGGGGTTGTTGTGTGGGTGGTGTAGTTGGTTATTAAGATAGTTTCATATATTAAAGGTTTTGGTCTTGCATAAACTTTTTTTTTATGGGTTTTTGTTGGAAATTTAGTAAAAATTTAGAAAAATAGTTGGAATTGTAGATTTCAATGGTTGAGATTGTATATAATGGGTGTCATAAGGTTTTGAGGGAGATGAATCTATTTATGCATTCAAAACCACTATTTAAACTAAAAATGAAATTTCACCAACAATCACATTATCTATCCCGGATGGAGTGACATTTGGCAGCAGAGAGAAATGTGGCGCGCAGACAGCTCAGGGAGTTATTACCCCCAATTGGTGCCCTCATCCCCACATCATTTGAATGATGGGCCTTACCACTGCACTTATGGTAGTGCATTGCACTACCTCTGGGAACTTAATGGCTTTGCATGCAAACCAACTCTGGAGCTCTGTGGCGGGTACTTGTCCTCGAGCTAATGTCACTTCGTCTTTCGTGGCGTCTCCCACCAGCATTCATTCGGATGATATGAAGGTAAGAGCTCCTAGGAATTATGTCATTTATCAATTTCAGTTGGCTCTCTAGTTCTCTCGGTCTCTTGTGAATTCCTATGGTGGACCTCCCTCCGTCACCTCCCTACCGTTGTTGGCCACCTTTCTCATTTTCCTCTTCACCAGTGCAACTCCACTTGCTTGGAATTCGCCTCCGCTATCTCATTGTCATCCTGCAATCATGCCCAGAGAGCATGGAAAACCCAAAAGGGGGCCACTGTATTATAGTTTTGTCACAAGGTGCAATCAACTTGACCCTTCACTGCCCCTCCCTCCGACTGGATCCCCTGGAAGAGGCCAGAATTGGACTGAGACTCCCCCTCCCTCCCCTCACGCCTAGGAATTTCCTCCTCCTCGTTATGAAAAGTTGTTAGAAATGGGAAGTTGTCCGGTGGAAGAAGAAATTCATCCTCCTGAGAAGTAGCCCTTGGAAGCCCAACTCGAGCCCAGTATCATCACCAGACCCCAAGCCAAACCTATGGAGCATGGAAGTTGCTTAGTGGAGGAATAAATCCCCCCTAGCTGGTTGGCAGAATGGATTGCCAAGAACTTTAGCCCTGGGCTAGATGAGGAAGAAACTCCACTGGCAGATTTTGACATGGATACAGCTCCTCCAACAGAAGTAGATGGTAAAATTGAGCATATTATGCCCAACCCCCATCGCTTTTCAGACAACCACCTACAATTAATATTTGATATGCGAAGAAGTCTGGAGGATCAAACTCATAATCAATGCACTCTCAATTGGCGCATGGACCTCATGTTTGATGCCTTGTCAGATGTTCCAGAGAAAACTTGATGTCTGACCTACAGACAAAAGTTCATCTTCATCTACATCGCCGATGGACGTCCGAGTTTGTCAAATTTCTAGCTTCTCTCTTAGTTTACATTTCAGGATTCAACTCTTTTTAGTTTTGTTAAGTTTTATGCTTTATAGCTACAACCATGGTGGTCATCAGCTTTGGTGCATGACTCCAGACACGTTTCACATTAGTAATATGGCACCTGGCCAGTTAAACTATGAAAAAACTGTTATGATTTTCAAATGTTTCTACATGCCACCTATTATGGTTTCCCTGTTATAGTGCAACATGTGACATGCAAGGATAAATGTTTTTTTTTTTTGAGCTTTTAAGGTAATATATTTTCTCTCTTTTATTTAAAAAAATAAAATAAACAATCACATTATTTGATTACAAGAATAGTCCCCAAAAAAAAAAGTTTTTAAACTATGCCCAAAAAGACTATAGAAGAAAGGAAAATCCGTCTTTTAACATTTAATTTACTAATTCACAACCTTGTAAAGTTTAAATACGTTATATAATATTTAACTTACCAATTCGTAATCCATTGAAAACTCGTAGGGTTTGGAGGTTGTCAATTTCTTAAATTCGGTAAGGAGAGGTTATGAGTTCAAACCTTGTGTAATGGAGTTACCGTTTAGCTTAATTCATAATTAAAACCAATTTTAATTAATTATAAGTATTAAAAATTTATTTTAGAAATTAATATTTAATTACTCCAACATAGATTTATATAAAATTCTTATGTTAAATATGCAATTTTAAATTTAGATTGTTAATGAAATTCATACCCACAACAAGAAAATAAAATTATTTTTAGTGTTTTAAAATTTTATTAGATTCATTTTTCATTTTTTATTTTATTTTACTTCTTTATGCTAATGCAAGAAAAACAACCATCTTTAGGGTTGCAACCATGCTTTGCTACCCCTTTTGTCACATGTGATGGGTTGTAACTTATGGTTTCTACAAGGTTTTTACAAAGGCATGAGAGTTTATGTAGGATTAGGGATCTTAATTAGTGTTTTCTTCTTTAATTATTTTAATTTTCAAATAAAATTCTATTTAGTATTATCTAAATTTGATATTAATCATAACATCATATTTTTAAGTTATTATAATGTTAATATTTTTAGGTTATTATAATGTTAATGGAAAATAATTATTTTATTTCTTTTAATACAATTCATTTATTTCTCTTTATAAAATAATCTTCAATTTTGATCTTTTTCCTCTTATTTTTAACTCATTATTACCCTTCTCAACTATTACCCTTCTCAACTAGAAGCCACAATAACTAATTATGAATTAAAATGAAAGAGATCATATTTTTTTGTAAAGAAACAATTTCTTATCTAAATTAAAGTCATTAATTTTATAACGTCTTTTTATTACACTTAGAAGAGTGTCCAATACACTAGCCTCCCCCTTAAGATCATATTTTTTTTAAAGAAACAATTTCTTATCTAAATTGAAGTCATTAATTTTATAACGTCTTTTTATTACATCTAAAAAAAATGTCCAATACACTAGCCCTCCCCTTATCCATTTTATCTACTTTATTTATCTCTTGAGAAATGAGTGGATTCCAATGTTTTTAATAAACATAAGATTCATCTATATTTCCATATCTTTGGAAATAGAATTGAATGAAAATGTCTCTAACTATTCTTCCAATTGAAGTGTTATGTTGGACAAACAACCAATCATATTTTAATTTACATATTTACGACATGAAATGCTTGGACTCACGAGGTTGCTATTGGACTTTCAACACTCATGGAACCTTAAAGGCTCTTACGAATCTTTTTCTTTTGTATTTTTTAATGTTAAAATGTGTATATTTTTTTACCATTTATTTGTGTTTGTGTGGTGGTTTACACTATATACATATGTATTAAACGATCTTTTGATTATGATATTTAATACTACAAAATATTAATCCTATAAAATAATAATCCATATAAGAGTGGTTTTAATGATTTACACCTTACATTATGAAGCTTTGCATATGTTGTTAGCATAAAACACAAAAAATAAGCGTAGTCTCCACTTTTTCACCTAAAATTTTAACTCCATTTATATATACTCATATATACATGATTATAACACTTAATACTACAAAATATTAATTCATATATAAGATTGGTTTTAATGATTTACACCTTACATTATGAAACTTTGCATATGTAGTTAACATAAAACACAAAAATATGTGTAAGCTCCACTTTTTCACCTAAAATTTTAACTCCATTTATATATATTCTATATTCATATGATTATGATACTTAATACTACAAAATATTAATCCATATATAACATTAGTTTTAATGATTTACACCTTAAACTAAGAAGTTTTGCATATGCAATTAGCATAAAACATAAAAATATATAAAAGATATAAAAATATTTGTAGTGTTCACTTTTCACCTAAAATTTTAACTCCATTTATATACTCATATATACATAACTTTCATATCAAAGATTCCTGAAATTCTATACAAACAAGTGCTCCTGTAATAGCGATGTCCCTGCCGTTTGCCGCAAATAATTTGAAAAACAAATAGTTTGAAAAGCATGAATATAGTTTTGCACGCAAGTACAGAGAAATCAAAGCACAAATAATAAATAAAAATCTATACCAACATTAATACGTTCACAAGATCGATGGATGCAACCTAGTTGAGCTGCAGGCTAGCCATATATCTCTTGGCCCGGCTACTCGTTTTTGACTCCCACCCACGACTTTCTGACTCAGATCGCCACAAAATCGATCAAGAGTCCTCAACCCCGGCTGCAAATGGATTGAGGAAGAGCAGATAAGCCCATTGCCAATGGACAGATCAACAAAGAAAAAGAAGAGCAGATGTCAGTCCAGTCCAACCAGTCCAACTCTAACCAGTTTACAGAGGATTGACTTCGCTAACCAGCGCTTATCAGCTCAACGGAAGCATCTATTATAACAGAAGTGGAAGGGTCATACCTTGAATACAGATCGAGATTCACTCTGGCACTGACTTAGGAAAGTACTTGCTCGGCGATGCCTGAGAAGGACAAAGAAGAAAAATAAGGCGTTGTCGGCGATGCCTGAGAAGGACACCACGGCCAGCTGACTCGAACTCGGGCTCACCTAGCATGTGAAGCTTCTGAAGGCTATGCGACCTTAGATTGAGACCTCATAACAATTATATTTCTCCTGTGCTCAAGAAGCAGCCCGTGCTTCCTTCTTCTAAAGAAAAAAAGGTAAATATTACTTATTCTTTCATTTCTTTGTTCATTTTTTGTGGGGGACTTCTCGAGGGTTCGAACCCAGGAATTTTGAGCTCTCACAATGGAATAAGCTCTGGCGTTCAGAATCAGGTTTCCTGAGACAACCGGCCATACTGTTATTGTCAGTGATAAATTTTATTTTCATTTATTCGTTTGAATTTATTAATTGGGTCAATTTTTAGATAGTTACAATGCGCCCACGAATTTTCAGAAGTGGCTGCTCAAGCTCCTGGGCTTTTGATTTCGAAGTCTTTTGCTTGTGCGTTCTGCACGTCTCTATACATGGGGTTAGGGTATGCGGGCTACAGTGCTTCTGTGTATTTTATGTTCTATATTGTAACCGAGAAGTGATTTGTTCAGTTTATGTGAAAGGAATGCAATTTCCACAAACCCTTTATACCGGGGACGGGATTGTAGGAGGTTTTACTGGCAGCGAGGACCGGTTGCCATTATTATCCTAGCTAGCTGGTTTAGCATTGGTCTCAGCCACAAGTTGGCCAAGCTAGGCTTAGGGTTGGTTCGAGTTTTTCTGTGACACAAAGGAAACTTTCTGCAGTAGTAGGCTAGGGGATTAATTCACTGCTTTAATCTCCGTCATTAGTCTGAGGATAGCAGAAGTGTATTTTAGGGCCACTTTCTGGAAGGATTTTAATCAAGTTTAGCTAACACCCTTATCTTATCTGCCATGACTCCTCTCAGGCTTACGCAGTTTATGTTGTTTTTGTCATCGTTAAGTGTAACAATTAGAAACAAGTAACCAGTGAGGTTGTTCTTCAGCAATGAAGATGGTAGCATTTCAGGCCACCCACCAAGGTACATGTACTCTTTTAAAAACAAATCCCTTTCCAATACCATAGCTATCTATTTTCCAAACATCTGCACTCCATTGTATATGGCAGCTATTGTAAGGAACAATATGGGCAAACTATTGACTAATGAATCAGATATCCCTGGGACGCCATTTGATTTTGGAGCCGGAGTAGTAAATCCAATCGGAGCTCTGCAACCATGATTTGTATACGAAACATCAATCGATGATTACTTCCGCTTCTTGTGTAATTACGGTCTGGATTCTGAGAATATCAAGATCATCGCGGCCAATGAAAGCTATAAGTGCCCATCTGGTGTAAATGTGAATCTGATCAGTAACATGAACTATCCAAGCATAGCCATCTCCAAGTTAGGTATTAAGAATGGGAGCACAACCATAAGCAGAAGCGTCACAAACTTCGGTCCTGATCAGGCACCCACTTATAAGGTTACCATCGATGCACATCCCGGGTTGAAGGTGAAGGTCTCTCCAGAAATTCTTCTTTTTTCCGAAACTTCCGAGAAGCTATCTTTCGATGTAGTTTTTACACCAACCAACGTTGCCACCAAAGGATATGCTTTCGGTACACTCGTTTGGAGCAATGGAAAACATAATGTTCGTACTCCTTTTGCAGTAAATATGGTGTAACTAAAGCATAAGGGGCAACCTTATAGGTCGTAAAGTAATAATGTTGATTCTGCAGTAGATCCAGAAGCCTTGGGCTCCTGGGAATAATGATGCCGGGAAGGAATTACTCACCAAAATTTAGATTTTTGTATTTCCATGGAATAAGGGGTTACTAATTCTCACTTAAATGTTGGCAGGTTGATGCAGCAGTTCTACAACTATAGTATCAGAATCAAAAACTCGCTCAACAATTAGATGCTTTTAAAAATGAAATCCATGTCTTCATAGGAAAATTCAATATGCTCAGAAGCAAACAAACTGCCTAAGATGACATATTGATTACAGTAAACAGAAATCAACAGAAATCTATTATGTAACGGATAGCTTTATGCATGCAAATTGCAACCAAAGTTCTACACTGAGCTATGTATCAAACAGAAAGCTATTCTGTAACGGATAGCTTTATGCATGCAAATTGCAACCAAAGTTCTACACTGTGAGCTATGTATCAGAAGGAAATGTCTCCAAAATACATCATGGAATGGAAAACAAACATTCATCATTGGAATGAAAAATAGAAACATGATTCACGAAGTACGTAAGTACCTAATAGAAGAAAAGCTTGCATTGTATCCATTTCTCTATTTCTCTGTATACTTAGCTCTCCAATTTCCATTGTTCCATCAATCTCCAAGTTATGTGCAGATTCAAGAGCAAGTCATGTGCAAGTTATGTGCAGACTCAAGAGCCAGTCATGAAAGGCGAAGCTGCATAGCAAAGGCAATAATGAAACCAGAAGTTGAATAGCCAGGAGATGAGAAGACACTCTGACGGCCACCCTGCCCCTCGCGAGCACGGTCGCCCCACCAGGACCTTCACAAATCCTCGGCCCGAAGAGTTAACACTCTTCCTCCCCTTATCGGGGTTTCGTAACCCACAGTCTCTCTTCCACACACACTTCCCCCTTTATAACTTGCCTGGGGAAAAGAATCGGAGTCTCGCCTCTCGCGAGTCCCGACGTCGAATGTCTTTTTCCCGGATTCCCGAGACCGAGGA
>ML812462.1:34967-66161 GCA_009831015.1 Picea engelmannii
GCCTTCACCATGCTGTAGCTTTTCCCTGGTTAACATGCAAAACCCAAATCCAAACGTCAACTAGATCTGATACCACTTGATCCGTAGGATCTTTTAATGACTATGGTTGAGTTTTAAAATTACATGTGTTAATTAACCCTTTTAAGAAGCTTAATTAAAGAATGAGGAAAGAAGAGGAATTATGACAGCTATATACACATTTGCAGATCTGAAATGAAATAATAGACAGTAAACCATAACATGAGAATTGATAACGGAGTTCTGCACAACATTGCCTACGTCTCTGGGCCTTTGTCTCTGTGGGTGAGGCTTCTTTATTTCTGTTCAAAATATGAAAAGTACATTGCAGTAGTGCCAATTGGCTACAAGACTAATCTATTCATGTTCTTCTAGATCTCTAGAACCCTGCAAATAAAATGGCATGCAAAACGGATGTTCGAAGCTCCCAGAAATGGCCCGCAAGCGTCTGCTCCTCAATAGCTCCCCTGCATAAAAATGGCTTTGGCTTGGCTTCCCTTCAGCATAACTCTGCTCTGACTGTCCTCCATGGAATCAAACAAGCCTAGTTTTTATAGATCTTAAGTTGGTTATCCATCCCCAACTTCCTCCTAAAATTTGGGCTCCAAAAATGTCCAATATCTCCCAAAAATGGAGAAAATCCATTATTAACAAGCTTAATATCAAATAAAATAAAAAACTATACAACAAAAACCCACTTTTGTATAAATTTGGGCGCAGGCCCCAAACTTGCATGCTCCTGATCATATGGGAGGCGGCCATGTGGCCAGGCGCTCCACCAGTTGTGCGCTGACCCCCCTGTCCTTGGCTCCTGGTGTTCGGCGTGGGCATAGGATCGGGTGGTTAACAACTTACCTGTGCACTGAGGGATAGGCCCCACAATATACGCCGGTGGTTGCATGGTGGTGAGGGGTCCAAGGGTTGGCCCCTTATCCCAAACTCCCACATATGATACCTGCCTATCCTGGCTCTGTGGTCGCATAAACTTACATCGAACCATGGGTTGGGGCTAAGCCCCGACCCTTTCCGCCTCCGAATAAAACTTCAATCAAATTCAAATATGTTTATTTCCATATGAATAACAAAGAAAACCCATGGGGTGGGCGATTAGTTCGGTCCTGCCAGTCCACATCCCAGAGGAGAGGTCAGGGGTTCGACCCCAGTGGAGACCATAAACTTTTACACAAACCACGAGCCAACCACAGGGTGCCACATGGCAACCCATGACTGGGCCACGTGGCACCTCAACAACCAATAGAGGAATGCCAAGTGTCAAATGATGACTCATCCACGTATATTCCACATACCGTGCCACATGCCCGCCTGTGTCGCGTGTCTACCACGTCACTGCCCTTTCAGCCTTGCCATGTGTCTGCCACATCAGCCTATGTCACATGTCACCCTTACAATGGTGACATGTGTCACCCTCTGACTGATCCAACTGTACCTATCGTACTCCCTATCACCTTCCATGTGTCATCTCTAGGAGCTGCCACATCATCTGTACCGTTGTACGGCCTGTACAGTCAGCCTGCCACATGGCACTGTACGGACTGTATAGTCATCCCCTTTTTTTGCCTATTTGGGTTTTCAGACAGAACACGATATCTTTCGCATACGAAGCCCATTTGACGAAGTAAATATATGGCTGGAATCAGGAAGATGAGATAGACGCAATGGCACTGGTTTCGTCGGATTATGAGCACTTTCATTTTTGAGCCTTTTTGAGCCCTGTCAGGCTTCTGGATCCAATTATGGATCACCGAATTAGAAGGTTTTCTAAGTGTTCACGGGTCTTGAACTTTTCTCCGCCTGTGAGTCCATCTCTTGGACCTCATCTGCACTTCTAGAAACCGCTATCTCGTCTAATCTTTCTTGTTTTCTTCTCTCTCGAGTTTTGGTTCGCTGTTTTTCTTGCCATTAATGACAAGCACACTGTTCCTGTAAACATGTCAACAATTGTTTTTTCGGTAGTATGACTGTCGTTAGACCAAAAACCGCAGGTGATTGGTAAACTCACCACCGCCATATTTCAAGGATCCACGAGAGGTGGTTAGTCCCTTGCCACGATATACCGAGGAGTGCTGCCTACTTGCAATGTCGTGCAACAATCTTCCCATCAATGCGATCCGAGTGTGTATTGAACTCGTGACCTCTGGCTCTGATACCATTTTTTTGGTAGTACAACTGTCATTAGACCAAAACCTGCAGGTGATTGGTAAACTCACCACCTCCATATTTCAAGGATCCATGAGAGGCGGTTAGTCCCTTGTCACGATATACCGAGGAGCGCTACCTACTTGCAATTTCGTGCAACAATCTCCCCCTCAGCACGATCCGAGTGTGTATCGAACTCGTGACCTCTAGCTCTGATACCATTTTTTTGGTAGTACGGTTGTCGTTAGACCAAAACCCAGAGGTTATTGGTAAACTCATCACTGGCATATTTCAAGGATCCACGAGAGGCGGTTAGTCCCTTGTCATGATACACTGGGGAGCGCTACCTAGTTGCAATTTCATGCAACATTACCATCCCCTTATCACAAAGACATGTGAAACATATGAAGAGAATTTGCAAGAGGTGAATACAAGAAGAAACACTAAAGAGAAATTACCCTTTAATCCTATGAAAAACTAGTTAGTAATGGAACCGTTTCTTATACCTCTTGGAATATTAAAACTCTAACTCTAATTATTATTCCTACTTACCCTAAAAAGAGGACTAAACTCATGATGGAACTTGTTGTAATAAGTATATTATATTTAGGGGATGAAAATAAGAAAAATCTCTATTAAATGCAAAAAAATAAAAATATACATCAACACTAACATGTGTGTTTGATGATGGACTAAATTGATGATGGAACTTGTTGTAAACAATATAAGTATATTATATTTGGGGGATGAAAATAAGAAAAATCTCTATTAAATGAAAAAAAAAATACATCAACACTCACATGTGTGTTTGATGATGTTTATACCTCCTTCGCTTCCTTATTTCCACTTGATATTTGTTATATCCAACATTCATTAACATTGTCAACACTTTCATAGTAGAAATTTGATAGGAGAAACACATTCCAAAATCCTAAGCTTTACTAAGATTAAAAGCTAGTAGCATAAAAATGATGGAGAGAGAAAGTATGGTAAGATATGAAGGGGGATTTATATGAGATTAAATGTATATGTAATATTGATCGACCTAATAAAGAGTACATATGGACTAATTTATTTATACATATATTTTGATTGAAACATCAACTTATTTATTCATTGACACGAGGAAAGTGACTATGATGGGTCATCACAAATTTGTTGTATAGGTGTCAAAAGAACAAGAATATCATTACTCGAAGGAATCCATTGATTAAAGGTTTCATTCTATAATGATGAGCTGTTTCTCATTTTCCTTACGGTAACTTCCTATATGCATACAAGTCTTTATTAATAATGACAAGGTTCCTCAATATTTTGCTAGAATTAGCTTTGTTGAGTTTATAGAAGACAGACTAAGATTATAATGTTGTGTCATCCAATATATATATTATTAGAAAAATTATGTATAGAGGTGTCATGCATGGATAGTACTACTCCAAACCTAGTTGACCAACTAATGCATATCATTAACACACTTGTATCATTTTGAATTTAGAAATTTTCTTGTATAAAAAAATTGTCCATCGCATATAGTTGAAATATGTATTTATTAAATCAATTAACATTGCATATCATGATATTGTTGATAAGATATTGAAGACATGATATTCACCTATGACACAAGTAACATGATTTACATTAATGTTTGAAACTTACCATGTACATAAATTCTTTACTTACATTTTGTTTACAAAATTATCATCTTTTAAATAATTCTCAATTTTCACACCACATAGGAGGACGACTTATGAACATTGAGGCACTTATTAGTCCCTGCGTCTAGCGATGAACTCTAGCATTTTCTTGGTGGTCAACACTTATTACTTAGTCGATGCTGTTATATTACTTAGTGCATTTTGGTTCCATCCAAAAAAAAAATCTTTATGTTTTGAACAAAATATTTATTATTTTAATTATTTTGATAAATTAAATAATTTTTAATATTTTGCAATTTCATAATCTAATTTTGTGATTGGGATAGGGGTTGTGATGGGAATTTATTAGCCCTAGTGTGTTCATTTTTTTCCCACTACTTGTCAGACACTGTAAATAATTGAAAATTACAAAATTTATGAAAAAACCACATACATGGTAACTGACATAGGGGTTGTTGTAGTCATGGTCCCTACAGTCAATGCATGTATTATTGATGCAATCAATGTCATCGCGTGGTGATCTGCATGAAAAATTACTAGGCTCGAATTCATTGGCCATTTATCTTCTAATTCCATCCATAAGTGAAATGATCTCGACTCGTCATCCTAAGGACAAGACAAATGCAACATAAATTCAGTGTGGAATCATCCCACCAAGGATAGATTACTACAAGGTTGCCTCTTCTTAGATATTTTCAAAATGAATATATGCACCTCATATATTTAATTACATGGTTGTTTCCGACATTCACATTCCTGAAGAAAAGAAAAATAAAAAGGAATGTATTCAGGTTGAATTGAGAAGAAGAATGATTAGCACACAAAGTAAAAATAATAGACTTTTGAGTAAGTTAGTCGAAGCGATAATATTGGTAGGGTGCAGTTGCATAAGGAGGCTTATGAAGATATGGAGGATTCAGTTTCGAAGAGGGGTTATGGAAGAAAGTGTTATGAATTTTGGTGCAATTGTAGATTGAGTCTCTTGTCCAATGAAGTCGATGCATAGAGCTTGTGTGATGTGGGTTTATCTGGCCCTTGTCTAATTCTTTCACTGGGCTTACTAAAATATGAAAATATTGGTGCCACAAAATGCTGATATACCCCATGTATTGCACCGACCATTGCATGGAACATGGGTCAAGCCCAGAGGTAAATGCAAAGATAGATATGATAGTTTTTTCTTAATTTTGTAATAATTTGAAGGTTATATTTTGTAGGCCATACCTATAATAGATTTCACTTGGCCATTGTTGTTGTTGAATTTCTCAGGGTGAGTATTCCATGAGGGGAAATGATTGTTGGAGCCCATGGAAATCTTTTTCAATCATTAATACATGACTCTTTGATCATTATGCATCTGTTGCTTTGTCCCCAAATTTAGAAACCTCAATGTCTTCCAGTAAAGTGCCGACACAAGAAACCCACGCATGGAATACTGAATGGACTAGTCAAATGCCTTTTTGAAAGGAATATGAAATAGGTATAGGGCCAGAGAGCCTGAGTTGAATCCAAGAAAGAAAAGAAAGACGTTGTCGAAGGTGTAATGATGGAAAATTTCTTGCAGGCTCCCTCGCTTCCACAACTTCTAGGGTTTTTGTTTGGCACCCTCGCTTTGAGATTCTGGGCATTAGCCTGGTTCAACCATGGCCACTGCAGCCCCAAGGCTCCTCTTACAACAAGGTCACCTCACATGATTCAACTAGTAGTCTCTTCAAGAGACCACCTTTCGAACCACCAAGCGAACTGAGAAATATCCTATGGGAAGAATACTCACCGAAAGAGAAACCCATGGAAGTAGATCCAGAAGAAAACCATGCAAAAGAGGCTTGCACTTGGGAACCTAGAAAATGCATCCCGTAGGCACCTACAACCCCCAAATGTGTGATAAATACACCTAGAATAGAATACCAAAAGAAATACATGTGAGATTACGCACTGGTAAGAACATTTCTCGGTCTTTGGCCCTCAGAAAGGGACCTAGTGAAATAGATTCAACACTGGTGGAAAACCAAAGGTCACTATGATTTAAAACTAGGATCCAAAGGATTTTTTACCATCATTTTACATAATCTAGAAGATCGCAACAAAATATTTGAAGGAGGCCCATACTTCTACAACTCGATAGGGATTTTCCTTCATTTCTAGACAAAAAAGTTCATTCTGGAGAAGGAGGACTTCACGCATGCTCCAGTCTTGTTACAGATCTACTACTTACCCCAGGAATTCTAGCTAGAGGAAATCTTAGCAAGCATGGACAACACGATTGGAGTCTATGTCAAAGCTTCAGAAGAGACAAAAAAAAGAAGGTACATTGCTTATGCTTTCATTTGTGTCTATATCAATATTTCCAAACCCTTTCTTAGTTCCATAACTCTAGAATATCACGATGAAGAATGGTCCCAAACCCTAGACTATGAGAACATATCATTTTGTTGTAGGAAATTCCACGAACAGGGCCATCTCTTCTGTGAATGCCTTCTTAATAGTGCTAGCAAGGCAGATCCTATGGCTTCTGACAAAGCCAAATATGGTTACACTCAAGTCACTGGCCGCTACAGAAAACTAGTAAGAAAAGTGACCCCTCCTTCCTCAACTGGACCCTCTACCAGAAACTCTTTTGAATCCCTACAACAGATCCTGGAGGATCACCTCAATCCCTCGAATTCTCTTCCTGAATCATCTCCCTCTTCGAACTCCAAAGGAAAATCAATAGATCTTCCACCTCAGAACCAGTATCCTTTGGAAAATCCCTCGAATACCTCTCTTCCACTCAGTCTAGGAATGGACATTGGGGAAACTGACATCGACCTTGAAGACCAATACCTAGCAGGAATTGACCCGGTACATCTAGAACAGGCCTACCGGAAAAAAGAGCTTTACATAATCCCACCAGACCAGTTATGCAAAGTGCACAAAGTCTTCCTTAAATCTTCTGCGGTAGGATCGGTCAGAGCTAAATCCGGCCTAGGAATCCAATTGGGGCCTCTAAAAGACCAACGCAAACCCACAAAATATGAGAAGAAAAGGGGCAAAAAACCAAAACAACAACTCATTCAAGAAATAGGCCACTTCCTGGTAAACTGAAGACAGATCCATTTGATCTCAAACAACTTCCCTCCTCTCCATCCCTTACCCTCATCATGAAGCTACTCTCATAGAACATCGGGGGTCTCACTGGACGTAGCAAGCAATGCATGCTATGGGAAAGGATGATGAAAGATCAACCAAATATTATCTTTTTACAAGAAATGAAATGTGTCAGAGACGAAGCTATCCAAATTCTCACAAAATGTTGGAAGCAAGTAAGAGTGATGGAAACCGATGTGATTGGCATAGTTGGGGGCCTTGCCATACTTTGGAACCCTTCCACTATCCCTGTGGAGAAATTTTTTACCTCCAAACGGACCATCTCATCCTCCTACAAGATCATTAGATCAAACAAACCAGGTTTTTTTTATCAAATGTGTATGGCCCGACCACTCAAAGAGATAAGGAATCCTTTCTCCATCACTTGGGATGGATCACCAATAACACAATAAATCAACATTGGATTCTAGGGCGATATTTCAACATGATACGTGACTTGGAGGAAAAATGAGGGGGCACTTGAAGACTAGATAGCGACAACACACACTTCCAAGGAATCATTGACATGCTAGGCCTTATCAACATGGAGACAATAAATGGACCCTTTACCTGGTCAAACAGAAGATCAGGTGCCCAACAGGTCTCTTGTCGTCTTGATGAATTCCTAATATTTCATGATGGAAGGTCTCACTTGGCATGCCATAGTGATCGATGCACTAGGCTCAGACCACTAGCCAATTTTGCTCATAATGGATATTAGTGGAATGCTAGGAAACAATCCCTTTCACTTCAAAAAATTATGGTTAACTCACCCATATTTCCAAGCAAACATTGAACAATGGTGGCAGGAAGTTGTGGTTCCTAGAGGCACTCCCATGTACAAATTCTAGCAGAATCTAAAAAATTTCAACAAGCGCCTAAAAAGATGGAATAAATCCACCTTTGGGAGCATATTCTAGGCCCAAGATTTCTTGAACCATCGAACACAAGCCCTGCAATAGAAAATAAAACATCAGGGCCTCACTGACTCTTTAAAAGAAAAAGAGTCTAGCCTAAATAAGCATATGGTTAAGCGACGGGCACAAAAAGAAATATTATGGAGACAAAAATCACGCATCCAGTGGCTCAAAGAGGGGGAGAAAAATTCCAAGTTCTTCCATAGATCGATGCTTTAGCGACAACTCACCAATCACATCTCTCACCTCTCCACAGATCAAGTTACAGAACTACATTGGCACAAAGACATAGAACAAAAGCTACTCTCTTATTACAAGAAAATTCTATCTGAATCTCTAATGAACCACACTCAAGACATAGACACCATCACAAAGAACATTCTGAAGAGTGTCACCAAAGAACAAAACAATTCTTTGATGTGGCCAATTACACAGGAAGAGGTGGATCAAGCCCTTAAATATACGCCCATCGGTAAATCCACTGGGCCCGACGATTTCACAGTCAATTTATTTCACCACTGCTAGGATATGATTAGAGAGGAATTTTTGGAAATCATTAAGGATTCAAGGAGGTCCATACAGGTTCTACCATGTCTCAATGCTACTTTCCTCACCCTTATAACACTCTACAATGTGATTTACAAACTCCTCATGAATGTTATCGCCAAGCGCCTCAAGAGCATTCTTTCGTTTATCATCTCCCAGGAATAATTTGGTTATGTAGAGGGTAGGAAAATCTTGGACAGTATCATTTTAGCGCATGAGGTGATTCATTCTCTTCAAACCACCAAATATCTAGGTATTCTCCTTAAACTTTATCTCTCTAAAGATTTTGACAAACTCAATTGGGACTATATGAAATCCACCCTTCTTTCCTTTGGCTCCGACCATTGTTGGGTTACCTGGATCACTAATCTCACTTCTTCTTCCCTTTTCTCCATCCTGGTCAATGGATTTCCTTCTAGACCCTCCTCCCCCACTAGAGGCATCAGACAAGATGATCCACTCTCACCCTTCCTTTTTATCATTATGGAAGAGCATCTCAGTCACTCAATCAAAGCTACCATAACCAATCATACACTCTCGGGTCTTTCCCTACATGAAATCTATCCACCCATCTCCCACAGTCAATGTGTGGATGACAACCTAATGATGGGGATCCTCACAATTATGGAAGCTACCCGCATCCACTCCATCATCCAAATGTTTTGTGAATCCTCTAGCATGGACATCAATATGGCCAAATCTCAAATATTCTTCTTCAACACACCCCTCATGGTGCAACTCCATATCACTCAGCTCTTGGGGTTCACCTGAAGCTCCCTTTCATCCAAGTATCTCAACATTTCCCTCATTGATAAATCAATGAGGAATAACTCTTGGGAGGATCTTATGTCCAATCTCAAGAAAAAGTTATCCTCATGGACCTTTTTCTCCCTCAATCTCCCTGGTCGATTGATTCTCCTTAAGTTTGTCCTTCAAGCCCTCTCCATATACTCCTTTTCATCCCTACCAGTTTCAATATTCATCCTAAAGGCCATTTGAAATATGCACAAGAACTTCTTATGGAAGGGCACCAAAGAAGGATGAAAATGGGCTCTGATAAGATTGATAAAAACATGCAGGCCAAAGAACGTGGGAAGACTAGGACTCAAATATCCATCAACTCTCAACAAGGTCTTAAGCGAAAAAATATGGTGGTGATGGTTAAATAATCCCACAGACCTCTAGGCATGCTTATGGAGAAGGAAATACACACCCACCACTTTGGAGGAGAATCTGATCATATGGAACAATCATTGTCCAGGGTCTTTAATTTGGAATGCATCCAAGCAAAAGAATGGGGTAATAGTGGACCACGCATTCTGGGAAATACAAGATGGTAACTCTTCATTCTCCTGGAACAAATCCTGGCAATATCTACCTATCCTTGACCAATATCCCATAGAGATCAAATATGAACCTCAAATGGAAAGCGCAGGGCTTGTTAAGGTGGCAGATTACTGGAATCATAATGAAACTAGGGACACCTGGCACAAATGGAAATTTGCTCATGATGACCTTAATATTCCCCCTCGGGTGAATCTTCAACTTTGGTTAGAAAAATTAAACTCTATAAGATTCACTTCCACCCGGGGAAGGACATCCTAAGATGGGGTCACTCCATGACTGGGACCTTCAACCTCAAAGAAGCCTACAGTCTCAGTGCAGGACACAACTCCCTCCCAAAAGATCTGGTCTAGGATAAAATATGGGGAGCCCATCTCTGGCTCAAGATCATCACCTTTCTCTGGTTGGTTTCTCACCATAGCATCCTCACTTGGGAAAATTTAACAAAAATGGGCCGCATAGGACCTTCTTGACGTCCTTTGTGCTGAAATGATAAGGAAACTCAAAATCACCTCCTCAAGTTATGTCCCTTTAGTTCACAGATTTGGGATCAGTGCGCTATCATCATGAGAGAATCAGACAGAAACGGCACCAATCTCAGGGAAACCATTGAAGGATGGAGACACTCAATATGTCACTCTCCTATCCTGAATCATTTGTGGCAGCTACTTCCTGGATTCATTCTATGGCAGTTGTGGAAAGAGAGGAATCATTGCATCTTCAAATCCACTCCCCTTGGTTGGAAAGAAATTTGGACAAAAATTCAGCTTAACATTAAGGAAACAATCAACTTACACCCCTGGATGGATTTGGACATTACCTACCCTCCTCATGAGTAGTTCATTCTCAATGCTTGGCAACTCAGACTCACCCATGCTCCTCCCAATATCTCTCCTGGACTCATAGGCCATGAAAGTCCTTCCCATTGGCAGCCTCCGATGGAAGGATACTTCAAAATCAACTTTGACAGTGCATCCAAAGGAAAAACGGGCCCAACAGGTTTCAGAGCTTCAATATGAAACATCAAAGGAGATATCCTTCTTTTAATCATGGGGAACTTGGGGCACATTACCAACAATGCATCTAAACTATGGGGCCTACTCAAAGGCCTCCAAGGGGCCCTGGATCAACGTCTCAAGATTCTAGTCATGGAAGGGGATTCACATATCATTGTTAACCTCCTCTCACACCTCCTCAGTGGAGAGGATATGGAATGGGCCTCCTCGATATGGAGACTCATTAATGTCCTGGTTCATATCAAAACTATGCTTCAACCACACCTGGTGATCAATCCCTCCAATGTTCAATGAAAATTGAATCAAGTGGCAGACAAACTGGTGAGTTTCAGGGTCAACTTGAAGGAAGGGGACTTCTACTGCAACCCTGAATCCTCCCTAAATCACCCTCTAGTAACAGCATTCATTGCCCAAGCCCTTACCACTAATCACTCCCCGAATGGGGTGTCACTGTGAAGATAGTGCCCATGGCCTTGGTCAGTGTACACTTGGCACCTTTTACCCATGTTCCTTTCCACCTACACAACACCACCATTTATTTATGACATGAGTTAACTCGTGGTAGTTCATTCTCCGGGAATATTACCCATACCATCTCCTCCACACAGGCAACGTTATGATGATGGGATGGAACTCCAACAGGTCTCGTCATGCGAGCAGGTTCCTCCAACTATATCTCTCGGTGGTCGGTTATCCCATTCATTCTCACTTTTCGACTCCTACACTTCTAAGATTCTTCCCTAGATTATAGTCCCTTCTCCATTGTGTCCCTCTCATATCACTGAATTTTCTTTCTCCTCCTCCCCTCTTCATCCTTCTGATGTTGAGGCAAAGACACAAATCGAAGAGAGGGTCTGACTGGTATAATTATCATGGGTGTGATCATCACCATAAACCAGACCTACAACCTCCCTTTTCTCACTCATCCACCTTGGAACTTCCTCCTTTGTCCCCCCCCTCAGTGTGTAGGGTCGAATGTTTTGAAAATTTGGGCAATTCACTTGGTTACACACCTAAACTTAGTGAGGAAGATCCTTCGACATAGTTACCACCTTCTCACCTAACCACTCTGACTTCTCTTCCTAGTCACTCTGCCTCCTCCCATGATTCTCCTGCCTCTTCACCTCCACCTTCACCTTCACCTCTGCCTCAACCTCCCTCTGTGCGATGCAATGAACATATGGAGTTGCATAAAGAAATTTCAATCATTTAGGACCTAGTCTTTGAGTTTTGGCGTGACTTGGAGGATTTTTTTTTCAGATACGATTTGCGGGATTGACGAGGGGAGCGCCTTGAGGTGTTGATTTCTTATCTACTTCAGACGACTCCATATCCAAGGATAATGGCCCTATATATGGCTCTAGTGTCAAATGCGGGAGGGAAGAAGACCCAATTGGACCTGGGTTCAAACTGATGACTAGTGTCTCGGGTTCACAAACTAGTTTTTTTCCAATGGAATTCTAGTTTTCCTCTTTTGTTTCAACCCTGTGTGGCTTAATAGTATTCAGGCATAACTCTTGGCCTTTCTCTTTGGATAAAGGCTATGATAGTCACTTAGTTTTCAAACTGTGTCATGGATTGATAGATGGTTGTACTGGTTTCCCACCTGGGCGATGTACCCACCTCACTACCTGTTTAAGTTGACAACTGTATATTTCTTGACTTTGAAAGGTCCTTTTAATACAAATATCTAACTTATAAAAAAAATATAACTTATAACATAATGTAGATAATCACTACAAGTAAAAATGACCTACAAGGAATGACACTGAAATCACTAACTACGTTAGTATTGGATTGAGGCTAACTGTGTTCATACCAGAGTGAGGTAGGATGATCATAAGTACATTAATATCACACTGAGGGAGGATTCTATCACATCAATTTGGTAATTTGCACCATAAATCCAGTGTTTTGATTGGTGAATATTTTGGTGTATATAATGCCTTAGGACTGGCAAAGATTATGGTATTGGAGTGAGAGAAGATGATCACTAACTATGTTAATGCTAGAGTGAGGGAGGACAATATCACATCAACCTGGCGATTTTCACCCTAAAACCAATGTCCAAATTTGAACATATTTTGGTGCGGGTAATGCCTTAGATTGACAAAAAGTTTGGTATTAGAGTGAGGCTAACTATGTTTTGTTTTACACAAATTTGGAGATATTATATTAAGCAAAAATAGGCAGCTGAAGCATGCAATAGAGTACAAAAAGAGAAACCAAATTTGGTTGCAGATATTGTTATCGCACAAACTTGCACTTATAGAGCCAAAGTCCCAATGCTCAAGTGAAAATCTTGCGAAACCGAGAGAGAAAATCCATTATCACCTCACTAATCTCTCTTTCACTTCAAGCCAGATAGCTATAGGTCATAATTGTTGTAGGTTGAGAGTTTTCTAAAAACAATATAGGAGATCTAAGACCAGTGTCTTTTCATTGGTAAATGGAGTCATGAAATGTAGTATACCTAGGGAGGTAATATGGGGTATCTAGGGAGGTACCAAATGGGAATGTAGTTATGTGTTATTAATGGAAGTCATTTAATATATGAGAATGTGGTCATTCAATGTAAGGTGGACTAGGTCCACTATATTAATAAAGGCTCACTATGGTAGTTGGATGTAATAAATGTGAGAAGGCTCTCTAGAAGGTTCCTAGGATATAGGGAGAGCTATATAAAGAAGTGTAGGCAATGTAATGAAACATAGTGAAGAATATTGTGATTGTACAAGAAATGATTGCTTGAGGAGTTTTATCCTTCCATAAGGATTAATATATGGTGTTACCCTACCTCAAGGTTTTTATCTATTTCTTGTGTTCATGTTATGGTGAATGGTTTATGGTTTATTCTCGGTATTATTGAAGTATATTTTCAGATATGGTATAGGTACTTGTCACACACCCACTATGGCATAATAAGTTTTTTGCCTCTTCTCGAGGGACAGAATCCCCGAAGTCCTACGGGGGCCTAGTGCAGGCTAGTTCTTCCCTTGTCCACCTCCATGTGATCGTTGGTTATGACCACAAGCCAAACAAACTAGGTATTGTTTCTCATTTTGAAACTTCACAATACAAGTGAGTCATGTCTTTCGACTCTACAAACCCCGAAACCCAAAATCTTACCTTCGAGGAGATCAACGACTGTGAGTCTCCCCTGATCCAACGGTCCTGGCCATATCAAGATTTCGGTAACCAGGAGTTAGTAATGCAAGAGATTCGAGTCTTTCGACTCTTCAAACCCCAAAATCCAAAATGGGCTAAGGTACTCGGCTCCACCTTTGTCTCGGTGTCATGTGACCTCCGGCTAGGACGTAAGTCTCAGCGCCTATCTCTTTCGAGTTTCGTGACTTCGCAATTCCCATTGCAAGTGTTCCTTACCTTTTGGAATTTCAAACCCCAAAACGCGATATAGGTCAACAGGGTGTTGACTCCTTCCCTATGATGAGAAGACGCCACCTGTCACCTCCACGTGACCTCAGTTCTAGGATGCACCACTTGTCATCTGTGTGGCTCCTACATCTAGGAGGTACCACCTGTCCGCCTGAGCCTTCGGGTTTCGAGACTCAAGAGAACAAGGAACTGTCATCCCCTTCCCTTTTCAAACCCCAAATTCCTATTCACACTAAGCCGACTCGGAGTTTCACATACCAGGATTTCGCAACTTGCGAAGACAAGGGTTCATACCCTTGGGTTTACCGAGTGCCAAAATGCCGAAATCATTTCACACTACACCGCTTCGAGATTTCATATACTGGGATTTCGCGACTTGTGAAGAAAAGGGGTCTTTCCCTTGGGTTTCCCAGGTGCCAAAACATCGACTGAAAGCCATGTGTCCTCTACAAATGGATGGTCTAGGTAACTCCCATGGATATTGGGATCTATAGTCCCGATTCCTTCGCTACTTGCTAAGGCTGAAAGGGGTCGAGGCATTAAAACCTACATTCCTTCCTCCAATCTAACGGTCATGACAGACCTCATATCCCCTGAAAGGATCTCACCTATTCATCTAACAAACGAAAGGGTACTCTCCTTTGGTATTTGAAACTTGCTATCCTTCCTAAGCTTCGTCAACTATGAAAGACTTGAGAGCTTTGCGCTTTGTCTCCTGGACTTGACTCTTGGAAGAGTCTTCAGTACAACTATCGTGCTCCTTCATCAAGGGGTTCTCGGGTTCTATTTGATTGCAGAGGGCCTGTGCATATCGACACTACCTCTCATGAGCTTAACAAACTCTGTCCTCCAAGGGACTCGGAACGACTAGGTGAGTAAACCATCATACATGCAACTACACCTAAGGTCGACGAGCTCACAGTTCATGGCTCTAGCTTAAGATGCTACAGAACTCTAGAATTTATGAGAACAAGTCATGTCTGACCCATATATTTCCTTACTTGCTTAATTATACAACCAAGCAGAAATAGAAGGGTTATAGTATATCCATTAAGCATTCATTCACATTCCTAAAAGCATGCACAGTATAACCAATTCATACTCAATCACAACTAGGTTACACAGGGTAGGAAATAACTTATCTATTACAGGTTTTCACCAACCAACTAACTGTGGGTGTTCGTCATTCCACCCGACCATAAGCTCAGAGACATTCATTCTCAACACTCTGGCCACCCCCGTGACAAGCCATGATATCACCAGGTAATTCTCACATTTCTCGAGGGTTCTCTCTCTGTTTTAGCTTTTGTTCGGGTCCTATTTTCTACAACTCAAAGCTTTCTCACTCGGTTTTGGCCTCGACGAGGTTTCTCAGATGCTCTTCGGCATCAATCTCGTGGCCTTCTATTTTTGATTCATTGGAGAGCTTCACGCCTCTCCCTTGTGAGATTACACCCTTGTCTGGTGTCTCCCTTTCTCGTGTGTGTGTCCCTCTTAATTGGGAAGGTATGCCGACCTATCCAGTTCCTTCTGTCGTAAGGAAGCTCAGTTCTGCAAGTCCCGGTGGTACTTTGGACTGACAACCCATGTTTCCATTCATGGGGGTGGTTGGTGATTCAACCACTGGTCCTTTCTTCATTGAATGATTTTCTTTCCTTGGGATTCAAAGGAGGCTTGTCATCCTTACCAAGGGAGATTTTTGGGGTTATTCGATACATGAACCCTCTCTTATAGTTTTCACATTCTTCCTCTAGTGATATCATGGCCAGTACTTTCAAGGCTTCACCCCCAGAGTCAGTTATTAGAAACTCAATCAATAATACATTTACATTTTCCTCATGCATTAGCATGGTAATTCCTATTTTATGATTAATTACAAATTGGGGGAAACAAGGTGTTACAATTCCCTCCCCCTCAAAGGAACACTATCCTCGGTGTTCTTTCTCAAAAACACCTCTCATGCCTTTCTCATTCAGCCACTTAAAAAGTCTTGACCTTCATCCTCGGTCAGGTCCTTTTTCGGGATCTGAGTCTTCATCATCTGCCTTCAATAATTCTTGGACACAAGCATATTAACCACAATTTTGTGCGAAAACATCTTACTGTTGTTCAAAACTCAAAAAGGAAAATTTCATATTCTAGCACAGTACTTATCTATGCAGTTTGTGGATCTGTATCCACATGGTAGTTTTTTTATCCATGCTCATCTCTTTCCTTGACGTACCCATTGGGTGCATGATTCCAATTCAATAGTTCACAAGAGCTATCATGATTTCATTTTCCTTTCCAAGGTTTTTCCACACGGGAAACTACCCACTGTGTGCATGATCCCAATATTTTACAAGAATTAATAAGATCTCCTCTTCCTTGCGGTCACTCATCCTCTAGGCCCAGGCTCATGCATCCCCTTCACTATTATATAGTCCCTGGAGTGATCCATCTTTCCCTGCCGAGGTTTTCTCACATAAGAAAATTTTAGAGACTCTATTGAGTCTTACAGTTGAGGCGTCCCTCCGGCTTGTGTTACCTCAACATAATTTATTTCAGGTGATCATGACTTATCACAGGGTTCTCATGGCTTAGCAGTAGCCCTTTTTCATCATCTTTAGCTTTGACAGCCTTCATTTGTTCCTTTCTGGACATGTCTTTTCTTCCTACCTATATCACAGGTATATAAAATTCATGAGACATCATTATAAATTTTGACTTTCAGAATTTTATTGCAAATCTGTCACGCATGGATTTTCCAATCTCGCAACTTTTTTTGATATGTGTTCCACACAGGAACCAGATTCATAATTATGGGAACTTACTTCCCATAACGGTTTGGCTCAATAGACAATTGGCCTTCTTTATGGGCTTACAATGCCGCCATATCCAAGACCCCTTTGCTTCCTGCACTTTCCACTTCAATCGGCCAAAAAACTTGTTAGCTTTTCCATGCATATACATTTTATTGCACATTTACAACATCATCACAACAATTTCTAAATTGTGCATACTTAACAATTAAATTACTTTCTCAAAAAGGGAAATACCATCCCTTGCAGTTTGGCTCAGCAAGCAATCAATCTTCCTTATGGACTTACAACACTGCCATATCCAAGACTCTTTGCTTCCTGCAATTCATTCTTTACACAGCCAAACAATTGTTAGTTTCATCTCAACATACCAAACTTTTCAAAATGTAGTTCAACATTTAAAAAGGGTTTTAACAATTGTGCCAATATGCATGGCCACATTCACACCCAATACATTCTTGCATTGTTTTTCAAGTTCGTCACACTTTATGACCGGTTCTTGGCCATGGGGTGTTGGAAGTTAACCAACCTTTTCCTATATGGTTTATTCATTTTCTTTCATTCTTACAATAGGACCATACTGCCTATTATAGGCCAATCATGATCCCAAATCAATACACATGAACTCAAAATTTTCACATGATTGCCTTTACGCATTCCTTGATTGTCAATGCATTCATGACATATCAATTCATGAATTCTTCCAGTCGTTATAAACAATGTTTACTACCATAGGTTCATACCTCCATTATTCAGGTTCTTCGTCCTGAGTCATACCTTAATTGGGTGTCCAAGGCATACAACTGCCTTTCAATTTTATGCATAACACTAAGACAATAAAATATTTCATAAGGGGTTCCTACCAAATCCCTTCATACCTTGTGCCACATAGGCATGAATATCTTTATACCGGTTCTTGGCTGCTAGCACTCTCTCTGATATTATCCCATCAGTGGTGCTCCATGGGGACTTTTAAAGTCCCTTCAATAATCGTTCCACAAGAACCTTCTCATAGTCATCCTTTGATTGAGGTTGCTCATCGTTGGAAACTGTCTTCCTCAATAGATCCAATTCATTTCTATACACAACATGCATCATCATAGCCATAATTACATTAGTCGTAATATTAAACCGAATGCATGTATCATAACGTTCGAACTCATAAACATCCTCAAATGTTTCCATAAGTGAAACACAAACAAATTTTGATTGTATCTTCGGCAATACAATCCTTATTACTTAGGGTGTCAAGACCTTTTCGTTCATCAATGTACTAGCTTTCTCATCCCATAGAAAACGTAATGCACAACAAGGAAAGAATTGAGGGCACTCCCCTTCTTTAAATTCTTTCTACATCGSCTGGGGATTTTCATCCCAGTCGAGTTATCTCTAAGGTCTCACTGCCTTTTCTTAATCACAACTTCAACCAAGCCTCATCAATTAAACGTACTCATTTATTCATTTAATCATACTCAGGGGATTTACTTGCCTCTTACCAACTATACCGGTTTCCACAACTGCTCTTTTTCTGAGTAGCCTTGGTTAGGCCTCACCCTAACCCTTTTTGGGATATTGCAACATGATTTAATAGAAACTCTTTGMTCATAATGAATCATGAACATGTGCATCCTACACACTTCCATTCGGTTATCAGAATGGTCAATATTCAGTTGTTAGTCTTCTATTAATTACATGATTCTTTCAAAATGTAATCCAGGATTCTTATATATATATATATATATATATATATGAACAGGCCTTGCAGCCCATTGTCCAACCTTCAACAATTATTAGGGTTGTGACTCTGTCCTTCTGACAAAGTCCTTACACAGTTCCTCCACCGGGAACTCCTTCGGCATGCAACTTCCTTGTTGCCTATCCATCACTATTTGTGATGGCCTCAGCCTTGAGTTGGTTTTGGCTATTTACTAAATACTCCTCTTAAGGAATATAAAAATGAATCTTTACTATTAAGATTAGTTAATTCAGATTCATTCACAATCCTTCTCATGTGATGCTCAAAGGCGTAATCATTTGTCTCTTATTATGACAAGAGAGCATATTTTCTCATTTACCCTTTCATCTAATTATATTGGCACTTCCTGAGGAAATGGAATACATTCCCCTTAGGCTATTATTTGGAACAAAAATTCCATGACTCCCCAGAATGGAGTCAGCTATGCCTCCATAGTATTCCTTCAATCTTGGCAAAATCAATACTTGCTTTATATTTCGCTCATTGGGAAAAACCATATCGTGCCTATAACTATACTCTTACATCATACGTGTGCATTAATTTGCACGTTTAGTATCATTCATACCTTACTAGTATTAATATCAGGCTTCCTATTATGAGGCTTCACACTTCATTCAACTCATGCATATTCATCATACTAGCTCACGCCATCTCCTCACACGACCACCGACGGTGACCACGATCCGAACTAAAAGGCGCTTCGCATTTCGCGATTTCATAATTCATGTTGCAAGGAACTCTAGTTATTCGATCCCCAAAATATGAAAACCTGAAAGACCAAAGATAAGGTTTTCTTGACTCTCTTATTCACATGACCCTTCACTCGGAACCTGGGGTCAACTCTCAGACACGCGTCGGGATCCCGTGTTTCGGAGATCTGTGGACAACGCCCCATTGTTTCCCAAAAATTATGATCCATGAGGGTCCAGAAACCTAGATCCCATGGTCCAGATCTCTCTAGAAATCAATGGTCCTGATCAAATCTTGGATTTCCAACTTTTGGGATTCTGGCGGAGTCTTCACCCCTTAACTCCCGATTTCGAATCCCCAAAATGTGTATGCGTCGGATCAACGGTCCACCACCTGTCTCGATCCAATGGCTCAGGTTGGATGTTAGGATTTTGTGACATGTGAGTCCTCAAAACTCTACCTGTTGACTTATAAACCTATGAATCCTGAAGATCCAATTACACCGGATCTTATGGTTCAGTTCATCCGCTAACCAACAACCTTGATTGAATCGGTGATTTACCTGGCACGAATTTGGAAGTTCTACGCTTCTATTTTCCCAATAGACAAAACCTCAAAGCTCTATATCAACGACTCTCGTTGATTCCAATCTAACATATACTATTCTTCCTGAGCTTGTTAGTGATGAGAGGTTATCATCCTTATCTTTTCCGCTGATCTACTAGATCTAACGGTTCATGGAATTTTGGTAATCCTCCCTCTGAGAATTCCACCATCCATTTAGATTTTAAATAACCTCCAGCCATGAACTTGGCATCAACTCTTCTGGAATCATCCTCTGTGTTCAACCTCTGGAGCTTTCAAACTTCAACACAAGCTTGTTTCTATATGCACTCCCTATGCTCTATATGCACATTCGGCATATGAAATTTCCCGCTATCTCTTCTGAGATTTTAAGTTACTTACAAGACTAATCTCATAGTCATAACTCATACAAATGTTACCCTCTCTTTATGGGAACAACCAACAAGGGTCACTCTTGGGAATTAGCAATAGTCCCAAAGGACTCCTCTTATTCTTGTTTAAATAGATTATCCTTGTTGTCAATCCTAACCATTATAGGTCAGGTAATCTGACCCTACATATTTTCATCAGTCCTCTCAACAATGGGGAGTTATATTCTCAGGGTTTAGTATTTTAATAATGCAGTAATTATAACTTTCTAAGGACCCTACCAGCCCTTACCAGATTTCCCAAATCATGAAGGAGTTCTTCATTTGGATGTTAATTCTTACCTAACCAACCATCTCAATTGCAAGAGACTCTACCTGCTTTAGTAGGTAGCCATCATCACACTATAACAAAACAACTCAGTTCTTGTCCCTTGTCTGGCTCGTGCAACTTCATAGCACAATTTATTCCACCTCTGTTATTCACACTCAGGTCTTATCGGTAATACTGATCAGTGCATTCCTACTACTATAAGAGTAGTTACCATATTAACAAAGGGGTTAAAGAAATTCCCAATTTACAGTTTCATTCTGCGGTCCTTCTTCTTAAAGAGAAAATGCAGATAACAATATTTCTTTACGCGGCTTGTACATGAGCCCAACCAGGCCAAGTGTTGTAACCATGCTCTGATACCAATTTGTCACACACCCACTATGACATAATAAGTTTTTTGCCTCTTCTCGAGGGAAAGAATCCCTGAAGTCCTATGGGGGCCTAGCGTAGGCTAGTTCTTCCCTTGTCCACCTCCATGTGATCATTGTTTATGACCACAGGCCAAACAAACTAGGCGCCTTTTCGCATTTCACGACTTCACAATACAAGCGAGTCATGTCTTTTGACTCTGCAAACCATGAAACCCAAAATCTTACCTTTGAGGAGATCGATGGCTGCGAGTCTCCCCTGATATGAAGGTCCTATCCGTATTTGGATTTCGGTAACCGAGAGTTCATAATGCAAGAGAGTCGAGTCTTTCGACTCCTCAAACCCAAAAATCCAAAATGGGCTAAGGTAGTCGGCTCCACCTTTGTCTTGGTGTCATGCGACCTCCGGCTAAGATGCAAGTCTCAGCTCCTAACTCTTTCGGGTTTCACTACTTCACAATTCCTGTTGCAAGTGTTCCTTACCTTTTGGAGTGTTGAACCCCGAAATGCGATATAGGTCAACGGGGTGTTGACTCCTTCCCTGTGACGAGAACATGCCACCTTTCACCTCCACGTGACCTCGGTTCTGGGATGTACCACTTGTCATCCACATGGCTCCTACATCCAGAATGTGCCACCTATCTGCCCGAGCCTTCGGCTTTCGAGACTCAAGAGAACAACAAACTGTCATCCCCTTCCCTTTTCAAACCTTGAATTCCTATTCACACTAATCCGACTCATAGTTTCACATATCAGGATTTCACGTACCGGGATTTCGCAACTTGAGAAGACAAGGGTTCATACCATTGGGTTTCCTGGGAGCCGAAACGCCGAAATCATTTCACACTACACCGCTTCGGGATTTCGCATACCACGATTTCGCGACTTGTGAAGACAATGGGTCTTGCCCTTGGGTTTCCCGTGTGCCAAAACGCCGACTAAAAGCCATGTGTCCTCTAAAAATGGATGGTCCAGGTAACTCCCATGGATCTTGGGATCTATGGTCCCGATTCCTTTGCTACTTGCGAAGGCTGAAAGGGTTTGAGGCATTAACGCCTACGTTCCTTCCTTCAATCTAACAGTCGTGACAGACCTCAGATCCCCCAAAAGGATCTCATCCATTCATCTAACAAACGAAAGTGTACTCTCCTTTGGTATTTGAAACTCGTTATCCTTCCCGATCTTCGTCGGCTATGAAAGACTTGAGAGCTTTGTGCTCTGTCTTCTGGACTTAACTCTTAGAAGAGTCTTCAGTATAGCTATTGCACTCCTTCATCAAGGGGTTTTGGGTTTCTATTTGATCGCAGTGGGCCTGTGCATATCGACACTACCTCTCATGAGCTTAACAAACTTCATCCTCCAAGGGACTCATAACGACTAGGTGAGTAAACCATCATACATGCAACTACACCTAAGGTCGACGAGCTCATAGTTCGTGGCTCTAGCTTAAGACGCTACAAAACTCCAGAATTTATGAGAACAAGTCATGTTCGACCCATGTAATTCCTTACTTTCTTAATTATACAACCAATMAAAAATAKAAGGGATACAATATATCCATTAAGCATTCATTCACATTCCTGAAAGCATGCACAGTATAACCAATTCATACACTGTCACAACTAAGTTACAAAGGATARGAAATCACTTATCTATTATAGGTTTCCACCAACCAACYAACTGTGGGTGTTCRTCCTTCCACCCAACCATAAKCTCAGAGGCATTCATTCTTAGMACTCTGGCCACCCCCGTTCCAAGCCATGATATCACCAGGGAATGCTCACAGTTCTTGAGGGTTCTCTCTCTGTTTCAGCTTMTGTTTGRGTCTTATTTTCTGCAACTCAGAGATTTCTCACTTGGTTCTGGCCTCGGTGAGGTTTCTCATATGCTATTCGGCATCAAGCTCGTGGCCTTCTATTTTTGATTTGTTGCAAAGCTTCGTGCCTCTCCCTTGTGAGCTTCTTCCCTCGTCTGGTGTCTCCCTTTCTTGTGTGTGTGTCCCTTTTACCTGGAACGATATGCCGACCTATCTGGTTCCTTCTGTCATAATGAAGCTGAGGTCTGCAAGTCCCGGTGGTACTTTGGATCGACAACCCATGTTTCCATTCATGGGGGTGGTTGGTGATTCAACCACCGGTCCTTTCTTCATTGACTGATTTTCTTTCCTTGGGATTCGAAGGAGGCTTGTCATCCTTATCAAGGGAGATTTTTAGGGTTATTCGATACATGAACCCTCTCTTATAGTTTTCACATTCTTCCTCTAGTGATATCATGGCCAGTACTTTCAAGGCTTCACCCCCATAGTCAATTATTAGAAGCTCAATCAATAATACATTTACATTTTCGTCATGCATTAGCATGGTAATTCCTATTTTATGATTAATTACAAATTGGGGGAAACAGGGTGTTACAGTACTTAACATGAAAGGAGTTGAGACTGACAAGACTATGGTTTAAACTTTCCAGGGGTGTAATCCCTTTTACTTCCTAGAACAAAACCCTAGTTGAGCCTTTGCAACAAGGGTGTAGGCCCTTCTACTCCTTGAATTGAGACTTAAGAATTTCCGAGACAAAAAAAAGAGATTTGGTGGAGGGTGTACTCCCTTGTAATCCTCCTAGGGTCTTAGAATCATATTTCTTTGAATGAAGGCAAGTAATTACATAAATATACTTGTAATATACAAGAATTTATATGCAGAAAACCTATTTTACCAAAGAACATCCACAAAATTTTCAAGAGAAATCACAATAAAAATCATTTTTCTCCAATGTTCCAAAGACAAACCTTATTCCTCCAAACACCAATCCAAGACAAATATTCCAAGAAAATTTCAAAAAAATTCAGACCTCCTAAGGGAAAATCCCCCAAGAAGTGATGATAAAAATGAGTGAAGTGCCTCTCTATTTATAGGGGAAAGGCTCAACTTCCTCTTGCATTAAAATAATAATTATTTAAATTAATTTCCACTAATATAGCCTAAGGAGGGGGTAAAACCCTCTTCAATAATTAAAATAATTAAAATAATTCATAATGTGGGCTTCTTAAGCCACATGTGCCAAAATTTAGGGACCAAAACCCTCAAAAGTGGGCCCCTCCTCCATAAACGGGGGTCTTTATGTAACGTCCAACCTCCAAAGGCCCTACAAATGCTCTAATCTCGTCCTTAGTCACCAACACTTTCCCCAAATAATCAACAATAAAATTCAGTGTGGATAGGTCCGTCCATATTTTTGGAAGGTCGACTCAACATCATTCAAAATTTAAAGCATATCTTAAACCATATATGGGTCAGCTCCAACATGTGTTTTTCCTGGGAAATGTTTAATTAATTGAAATGTGGTAGGCTCCAACAAATTTTAAAGCACACAGGTCGGCCCTCTTTACAATTCATAAATATAGGTTTATTGCACCATTTATACAGGTAGGTTGGCCATAAATATAAAAATATATAAATAACCAAAATATAGGTTTATTGCACCATTTATACAGGTAGGTTAGCACCTCAAATATATAAATATGTCTGTGTTGGCAAAGGGGCAGACCCAAGGTTCAACGTTTCAACAATGCACCAATAAAACCCTAACTACCGGCCCTTTCAGAAACACCTGCGAAGTAGATGAAGTCTCACCCAAGGTAGAGGCATGGGTGGTTTCATGATCTGAAAATAGGGGGCTGACTTGTTTTTCTATGAAAGCACCCTCTACTTCATTAAAATAAACTTCAGGACCTTGCTCAATGTCTTAGTTGTGCAAGAGAAATTTTGTGTCAAGTTTATGCTTCTTTTAGGTGTTTATGTGTGAGGTATTTGAAAGGATAAATATGTTGTTTAAAGAATACAACAAAAAATATAAATTTCATCAAAAATAACCAAAATCTCACAACAATAACAAAATGATAAAGGAGTTCACCCCCAACTGGGCTACATCTCCTTGAGCCTCCATCAATGGACTAGGCTCTCTGGTATTAGTTTGTCAAAGATTCTTTTACAAGTTGTTTCTCAACTCCAATGGATTTAATGATTGTACCATTGGGTTCAGAATACATAAAAACCCCAAAAATGGCTATTAGAACTCTGAAAACGGACCATGGCTCATCCGGGCATGACCTCTTATACATGTGGCATTAAGCTTCCCTGAGCTTCCTTGTGGAAAAACACCTGTAAAAGTACTCAAATGCCTCTAAAACCTATCTCAATGTGTTCAGAGCATAACAATTAGTCAAAAATGTCTATTCAGTCACAGAAAACAGACTTGGGCTCATCTGAGCATGACCTCCATCAATGGTGGCCCTAAGCTCCTTGAAACTTAAATGGTGTAAAACCTACAATAGAAGTCTCCAAATTCCTTTGAAAACTATGCCAATGGATTTTGAACATCCCAAAACCCCTAGTTGGGCTTTTTCGACACCTCATTTGGCCAAAAAATGAAGACGTTAGGCCTCCTACCATTTTTCTCTTTCAAGCTTGTTGTCTCTGGTTTGCCAATTCACACCTCTGTGTGAGTAACCTAGCTTCTGGGTGTTTCCCGTGCCTAAACCCATCACACACGCACATCTCCAAAAAACACTCCAAATTTTTGTACCATTAGCGGAATTCGGGCCTCAAAGGGCAAAGGTGTTGGGTGCATGGGGGGCCACATGGCCACGCCCCAACGCAAATATAGGCACTGTTTGCATGTTGAATGCACGTATGAAAAGTGGTGGGCTAACAGATGAACCATTTGAAATGAGCACACTCCTTTTTGGTGGCTGCATGGTCACGTATAAAAACCAGGGGATGGGGCTAAGCCCCAGCTCGGACCCCACTCCAAATTACAACAAATACGAATTTAAATATATGTTAAAACATATATATAATAAGTAACACCGTATGGCACTCCGGTAGAGTGGCCTTTTCCAAAGCTCTTTCCATATGTGGAGGTCTGGGGTTCGAATCCACCACAATTTTAAACAAACAAACCTAGGTGCCACGTGGTAGCCCACACCTGGGCCATGTGGCACCATACCATTTGCCACATATATGCTACGTATCTTAGAATCATTCGCCCACGTGTCCTGCCAACCCCATGTTTCCCTTTCAGCTTTTCCAAATCAGCACTTTCCACGTCAGTACTGACACATCACCTTCCACGTCATCTGTATGGCCCTACCACATTAGCTATATGGACTGTACAGTCAACAATTGTTTTTGCATGTTTGGCAAATCAAACAGAACGTGATATCTCTCTCATCCAATGTCCATTTGACCCCATTTGAAGTGCATTGGGTTCATGACGACAAGGCCTACGCTTCTATTTGTTTTGAATCGATTCCAAACACTTTGATTTTTGGGCTAAATTTTGATCCCTGGTCCAGATTCTGATCATTGCAGGACTCAAGCATCTGCAACCTGGCTGGGACACAGATCTGTGATTACAACACTCTAACAAAGAACTTAGAAGTTATCATTCATTAGTATTTAACCTTTATTCACATCACATATAAAACCCTAATTGCAGAGCAACAGACTATTCAATTAAGATCTATTGTATCCAAGCACTTAGCACATAAGAATAGATTATATCTAGCATTCATTCACATCGTTAAGCACTAAGCTACCATATCAAATGCATCTAAGATAAATATAACAACACTAAGCATAAATCACATCAACAACATAACAACCATAATGCACAAAGAAATCACAACACAGGATATATGTGGTTTACTCCCAATGTGGGGCTACATCCACCAACTCTTCTCCTTCTTTATTATATTCTCCAAGCTTCTTACATGCATAGAGCCACAAAACCACTCTGCATAGGATAGGAGATTTGCACACACCTCACCATATCCTCCTTCCTCAAGTAGATCTAGGCACAGAGCCTTACATAGTCGGTGCACAAAGCAATACAAATGACTTGCACTTAGCTCTGCAAGTCTCAACACAAAGTATGCACAAAGCCTCTTACAATCACTTGCACTTAGCATAGCACCAACCCATCGGCCTAATAGGTCTTTCTACTCTTACATTGCCTAGCTACTTATTTATATATTAGAAAATGGGCCTAAGCATGGGTAAAACCCGTGGGCCGACATCCCATACCCGTTACATAAACCCTAACCCCAAAAATCCCTGAAAAGGGGTCAAGATCCCGTGATCTCCACTTCGCCTTGCACTCTGCCTTTGACCAGCCTGTCAAAGTCCCAAAATTGGTCAAACATGACCAACGTTTCCACAAAACCCGGTCAAGGGCCAACAAGCTCGCAACACTAACCTATGACTCGTCCCAAGTCACTCTGATCTGGGTAACTCTGCCTCAAATGCCTCGAGCTTGGCTCGGGATGCTTCGACCCATTGTTTCTCCAAAGCCTCCTACTCGGTGAACTCCTGAATAACTTTCTCGGTCACTGGCCCTTCCAATCGTTGTTCCACCATGGTGACTACTTGTTGTAATTGTGCACCCTGTCCTTCAATTTCCTCAAAAAGTGTGCAAGCTTCATCCTGCACTGGATGGAAACTGAGTCACTTCCATGACTTTAATCTGGATGGCATGGACCTGTTGCTGAGAAGTGTGCTTTTCCTGGGACCTATTCATTCTCTCAACCACTGATAGAGGCTTCAACTACACCTGCACTAGTGTTTCTTGCTAATTTGCTTCTTGGAGTTGTGACTTCAGAGTCCTGAGCTCAGGGTCCTCTACAAGGCACTCATAGGTATTCTCACTTAGACTACTGATTTGTTTGAATTCCAAGGCTAATTCTTTGATTCTCTCAACTGTACTCCTCACAGTTTCTTCTCTTAGATCTCTCACTTCCTACAGAGTGCCTTGTACTATCTGTAATTCCAATTATGTTATTCTTTGTTGGAATTGTTGAATGGCTTCAACAAGCTTCTCCACTTGAATTTCCACTAGGTCTTCTTTTATTTTTTCTAAGCCCGTCACAAAGAGAAGTGTTCTAGTGACTGCTTCTTTAACTCCAATCTTCTCCGCGAGAAGTTGTTCTTTCTCCTTCTGTATTTGTTCTCTATCCTCTACAAAATTTACTTGGAGGTCGTCTTTTTCCTACTGTGCAACCCGACGTTGTCTATGGCTTCCTCTTTTGCTTTCTTCAGGGCCTCTGTGGCATGTTCCTTTTCCTCCTGGACATGACAAAGGCAGGCTTCTGTCAAGTCTTCTAATCTATGAAGCTGGGTAGGCTCATCTCCCAACTCTGCTCCTTTTGATGGTGGTGGCGCAGTAGATATTGCGTAGCTGGAGTAGAGGGATTGTTGTACCCCTTTCAACTCTACTTCAATCTTGTTAAACATGGTCTCTTGTTTTTCTTCATTGCGCTATAAAATATCCTTTGATGTACAAGATACAACGATGATGATGAGGTCAATGCCATCCACCATGAGCATAGTCTACCACTTGGGCTTACTAGCTTTTGACTTCTTGTGCGATGTAGGTTTCGTTGGGGAAACCTTTCTTTTCTTGGATGTCTCTGCCTCTTCAAGGGGATATCTAGGCAGTGATACTTTGCCCTATTTCTTCTTGTCTTATTCCCCTTCATCCTCTTCTTTATCTACTTCATCATCACCTCCTCCCCTAGGTGAATCTGAAGCATTCTCTTCTGATGCGTTTCTCATCTCTTGTAACTCTTCCTTCTTCTTCCTTCTGCTACTGTTGGGTGCATCATACTCTTTGTAGGTGACCACAGGACTTTAGATTAGTTTGGGGTCATACAGTTCTGCCTGTTCAATTGGGATAAGGATCTCTATAGGCCAGTCCTTAGTTATTTCTTCTATGTCCTCCTCTGTGAGCTTATAATAACTCTACAATTCTTCTTTGTGTTCGTCTCCGCACGCAGTGATATAAATAAAATGTCTATCTGCATAGAACTTCACAAATGGCCTGAACCTGTGTAGGGTGTTCAGCGTCATACGGGGGAAAGAATCAATATCCATCTTCAACTGCAGGTAATAGGTATGGAAAATTGTGTTTGACTGCCATTATTTAGCCATGTCGCTCAAATACCAGAGTGTGGTGAAATTTGTAGCTAAGGGTTCAGATGGCTCAATTTCAGGGAAGGTTGCACCTTCCGGCATATCCCAAGCAATGAAGGCAATGAGGATAAGAAACCAACTGAAATGGAACTCATAGCCCTGATCATGAGCTTTGCGAAAATCTTGTTATAACTAGTTGACGAGGTAGCTCACCCAGTTCATTTATAGCCCTTCCACGCATTTTCCTGCGAGGTCAACAATGAACCCTATGAATTGCGTGGGTCTGTTATTCTTTACAGTATTACCTGTGATCAACTGGAAGGTGAGGCACACTGTGCCATTCTAAATGGAGGCTACCTTGTAGGCTCACTTCCCCTTCTCCACATCGCGATAGGTATCTTTGATCTTCTGCACTAGGGCACGATCTGCATCCTTCCTCGGGTAAAACTCTTGTGGGTCTGGTCCTTGGATTCTTAATTCGATGATCCTATGGATCAATGTCGGATCTACGGTGTTGCATTTGTATAGGAATATATAACCTCCATGGAAGCATGACAACAGAATCTTAACACACACATTAACCTCTTGATGCCTTCTGAAGCGGGGTATCTTTATTACATTCAAGATGGTGGACCTCGCGATGTCCATGGTCCATGGTCCATGGTTGGGGAATGATCTTCAAATTCTTCCCCTTTTTCCTAGTCAAATACTTATAAGCCGCGAGCATGATGTAGTTCTTGCAGTATCCCAAATTGAAGTCATTGATCTTCAATGTCAAAATCTTATCCAGCTATGGTTTGACTGTGCGTATCCCCTTCAAGAGGTACACAGTAATCAAGTTGTAGTCGAAGTCCCTCAGGACAATGTCAGGACTCACCGCACCAGCCAAAGGTAGGTTGTATTCAGGCAGGATGGATGGGATGAGCTTTGCATTCACCAAGTCATCACGATGCTTGGTTTGTTTCTCTATCGTATCTCAGGATGGTCCAGATCCTCTAGCAGTCGACGATGATGCTTGCACTCCTCTCATTGATGAGGCTTGGATTCCTGCAGACATGAACTTCTCTGCCATGAAGTCTATGAGAATTTCTTCAATGGTTTTCTCTACTGCGCTCAAGTAGTCTGACATGCACGCTAGATATCAAATATCTCGGGTCGATGAGAAAACAAGGTAACATAATGGATGTCGAGGTCTCAATAAGAACCGTGCGGTAATAGTCAACTCTCTGTGGGCTAGGATAATCACAATTGGTAAAAGTGTTCTCGGTGCAACTTTTGACGGGATAAATAGACAACGACGTAACAGATTCCTTCATCGGACAATAAATCCTTCATCAATGCGATTCCATTTGTTAGGGCACGGTCTCAATGGTCCAATGGCGATTTTTTGGATGTAACTGTGTTTCTAGTCGTTCTAGAGTGTCGGTCTAACAGTCGGGATGCCTCCAATGGTTATATCGCTTGATCGTGGTGAAGTGCCAATCTTTGTTCTGGTATCCTGATGAAGTTCAAGTTTTGTATACCTTCCTTCTACAAAGTCCTTTCTAGGACTTCCTATAATTTTTCTAAATTAGCCTTCTTCTTGTTGAGATTTCTAGCTTTCTTTCCTGTAATATGAGTTACTGGGTTCCTCTTTCCATTGTTATTCTTATCTATATTTAACATAGAAACTTTGCATTGATGAGGTTCTTTCACAGGGTTTGAAGGTAATACTTCTTCTTTTTCTGGAGTAGGTGTTCTACTTTCCTGTATGGACAGGTTCATCAAGTTTTCTTGTGTTCTTTCAACTTTGACAATGAGGTATTTGGCTCTAAGTTGCTTCGACTTGTCCTCCTTCTCTTCTATTAAATGCGCCATTCTTCTAGCTATGAAATCTCTGAGTTATTACCTTTTCTGTTCTAGAGCTTCCTCTTCTTTTTTCCTTCGGATCTGATCTTTCTCAATCCAGGTCTTGTCTAGAAAAAAAACAAATGGCGTGTTGTTCTCAACAAACTTAATGACCTCGAATTATTCTTCTGTCGATGCTCCTTGAGAAACCATAGGTACATTAGAAAGTATTCCTGTTGTGGGGTATTCTACCCTACGGACTAATAAGCTAGGGCTCTAAACTTATACGCAGAAAATGACCCTCAAGACTTAACTTTTGACCTTCT